>JAMQGT020000165.1:0-116516 GCA_024447675.2 Pterophyllum scalare
AAACCCTCTAATGTAACTGAATTAGGACAATTCTGCAAAGATGAGTGGGCCAAAATTCCTCCAGAACGCTGTAAAAGCCTCATTGCAAGTTATCGCAAACGCTTGGTTGCAGTTGTTGCTGCTAAGGGTGGCCCAACCAGTTATTAGGTTTAGGGGGCAATCACTTTTTCACACAGGGCCATGATGGTTTGGATTTTTTTTCACCTTTAATAATAAACACCTTCATTTACAAATTGCATTTTGTGTTTACTTGTGTTGTCCTTGACTATTGTTTAAATTGGTTTGATGTTCCGAAACACTTAAGTGTGACAAACATGCAAGAAAACAGGAAATAAGGGAAGGGGGCAAACACTTTTTCACACCACTGTATATATATATATATAGACTGAGGGGCAGTCATCTGCTGTGACCGGTTGGGGCTGAGTGGAGAGAGACAGGACAAAAGACATGCTGTGGAAGAGAGCCAGAGATTAATAATAATGATTAAATACAGAGTGATGTATAAACGAAGTAAATAAGGTGAATAAAAAGAAGCAATGCATTATGCGTAACCCCCCCCCCAGCAGCCTACAGCTATAGCAGCATAACTAAGGGGTGGTTCAAGGTCACCTGATCCAGCCTTAACTATTAGCTTGCTCAAAAATGAAAGTTTTAATCCCAATCATAAAAGTAGAGAGGGTGTCTGTCTCCTGAAGCCAAACTAGGAGCTGGTTCCCGACAGGTAATCGAGAGTTGTTTGTGAAGGAAGACACCTTAAACACTTTAATTTAAAAAGTAAAACATTTAATATATTTAAGAATCAGAAAAAACCAGATGCATGTGGGGACCCAGAGTCAGAGTGTGCCCTCTCTCCCTCTGAGCCCGTGTTCCTGTCTCACCATAACATCTTCATCCTGCCTCTTATCTATCTGTAAGCATTCTGGGTGCTGTGAGTTGGCCTTTCCTTCGGTCCTGTCCAAGCTGGTTTTGCATGACCCAGATTCCTCTCAGCAGCAGTGGAGTCATAAAGCACATTATCTTCCTGATATTTTAATTAGTCATTTAGCAATCTTGTCCAGATTAATAACAGAACATGGTGACGTTGGTGATGTTTTAATTATACATTATCCACTGTTTATTAATTAACTTACTGGAGTTTACTTTTGAACATTTGTCAATTTATTCATTGAGTAAAAAATAATCCCTAACATTCCACAGAAGAGGGGCCTGAAAGCTGAAGGCTCTGCCTCCCATTCTACTTTTAAGTATCCTAGGAACCACAAGTAAGCCAGCAGTCTGAGAGCAAAGTGCTCTATTAGGGTGATATGGTACTATAAGATTTTTAAGATAAGATTGGGCCTGATTATTCAAGACCTTGTATGTGAGGCGAAGAATTTTTAATTTTATTCTGGATTTAAGATAGCTTCCAAATAAGAACAATCAAACCAGCAAAAACCAAAACTCAGCAGTTAGAAATACTTTTTAACTGTCCTTGTGTTATTCTTCCCAAAAAAAAAAAAACACTGTCCGATGAATGGCTCTCCTTTTTTTGTTGTTGTTATTTCAGTCCATTCACAGTCAAAATTCAAGACTTTTATGTTTCTTTTCTTCTTTTGTTTTCCTTTATTTATTTATTTTAATATGACTTCAGTATTTTCTCAGAATAATTCAAAGTCTTGCAGCCCTGATTCAGCACAGAGCTGAGTCCCATGATAAAGTTCCGACCTGGAGAGACTGTTCAGATGAAACAATTTGCAGCATGTGCTCAGCCGATGAGGGGTTTTCTGGTGCACTCTGCTGTGCATGCATGCATATTCAGAAACTATAAAGCTGAATCCATCTCACGTCCAGGCAGTGCAGGCCTGCGGTCATCCAATGATTCCACAGGGAAGGGATGCAGCACAGAACCATATAATTTACCAAAAACAGTGCTGCAGCAGCTCTGCTTGTTGCCATGGAAATGTGCATCTCCAACCCTTTGATCCACTCAACGGCTGTGTCTGGGCTGTCCAGGGGAATTCCCCCTACATTATAGCAAAAATAAATAAATAAATCAAAGAAAATACACAACTTCATCTGGTCAGAAACCCAGTTTTTGGTAGACCACTTCAGCTTTTAGGACAGCCTGATAATAATGAATTACAATATTCCTGTCTAGAAGTAATAAATGCATGGATTAACTTTTCAGCATCAGTCTGAGAAAGGATGTTTCTAGTTTTAGAAATATTGCGCAAATGTAAAAAGCGGTCCTACATATTTGTTTAATATGTGCATTGAAGGACATATCCTGGTCAAAAATGACTCCAAGGTTTCTCACAGTGTTACTGGAGGCCAAAGTAATGCCATCCAGAGTAAGTATCTGGTTTGATATCACATAATTCTAAGATTTGTGGGGCTAAGCGCAAGAACTTAGAATTTTGAAGCATGAAATTAGAGGTCATCCAGGCCTTTATGTCTTTAAGACATTCATCATCTGGATAACAATGAAAATTTATGCAATGCTTTCTAATAATACTGCCTAAGGGAAGTATGTACAATGTAAATAAAATTGGTCCAAGCATGGAACCCCAAGACTCCCCATTTACATGAACAAATTGGAGTCTATTTGATAAATATGATTCAAACCACTGCAGTGCAGTACCTTTAATACCTATGGCATGCTCTAATCTCTGTAATAAAATGTTATGATCAACAGTATCAAAGCTGCACTGAGGTCCAACAGGACAAGCACAGAGATGAGTCCACTGTCAGAGGCTGTAAGAAGATCGTTTGTAACCTTCACTAATGCTGTTTCTGTACTGTGATGAATTCTGAAACCTGACTGAAACTCTTCAAATAAACCGTTCCTCTGCAGATGATCAGTTAGCTGTTTTACAACTACTCTTTCAAGGATTTTGGAGAGAAAAGGAAGGTTGGAGATTGGCCTATAATTAGCTAAGACAGCTGGGTCAGTGATGGCTTTTTAAGTAGCGGTTTAATTACAGCCACCTTGAAGGCCTGTGGTACATAGCCACCTAATAAAGACAGATTGATCATATTTAAGATTGAGGCATTAATAATTGGAAAGACTTCTTTGAACAGTCTAGTAGGAATGGGATCTAATAAACATGTTGATGGTTTGGAGGAAGTAACTATTGAAGTTAACTCCAAAAGATCAACTGGAGCCAAAGAGTCTAAACAAATACCAGCAGTGCTGAGAGCAGCCGAACATGAAGATCAGTATTATTGTAGGGTCTTTACCCACAATACAAAGCACCTTGAGGTCACTGTTTGTTTTGATTTGGCGCTATATAAATAAAATTGAATTGGACTGAATGTAACAAGAAAAAGCTGGTCTATAACACATAAGACTAACTGCCAACACATAAAAAATGTTTTTGTTCACAGCTTTAAAAAAACAAAAAAAAAAACAGACAGATTTTATCAAAAAATATTTAAATACTTTATTACACATCATACAAAACTACAACAGATTTGTGTCATTATTCCAAAAGGGAAAAAATGAATAAAACAAAGACCATGTTTGGTAATATTTAATAGATTGTTGTGCCACTGAGATACACATGGTATCCAGAGAACGTCATCATAGCAGTTAAAGGAAATCTTCTTCAGTGGTTTCTGTACCATTCATGCTTCCTTTAAATACTCTTTACAAAAGTTTAGCTTTGTGAAAATTTCACTTACATGAACATTGAGGAAATAAAGTACAGTCAGTACAGAAGCAAAATAATAATAATTCAGCAATTCCTGGAATTTTATTTAAGGGGAAATAGTATTACAGTATATTCATATTCATATCTTTTAGAATTCAAAGAGTAAACATTTTGCAAGTTTCATGAATAGTTCCCTGACTTCTTTTTAAACTCCTCTGACAGTAGATGCAGTCTCATTCTTCTTCAGATGATCTGTACTATTTCTGAACTCATCATTTCTTTTGATATCACAGCACACTAAAACAGATGTAGCAAACTCACAATGACCCAAACATACAGTGTAAAAAATATTTCAGATCCTTCACATACAATGATAAATAAATGACCTTATTCAAGTCAAATTTGTTTTATTTTTATAGCAGCAATTTACAACAATATGTGCTTTATGTTGTAAGGGCAACTAAAAAACTAGCAGAAACAAATAATTTAATACAAATCTATGCAATTTTTCGTCTTCCTGGAATTTTACTTAAGGGAAAATAATATTACAGTATATTCATATTCATATTTTGTAGAATTAAAACTGAAAACATTTACTAAGATTCAGGATCCAAGATTTGTTTAAAACAAAGTTTAAACAAAGATTATATAAAACTGTATGAGACACTTTTGATAATGTTCCCTGATTTTTACTTATTGAAGTAGTGACTCCTCAACATCCCACTAGAGTCATGCTTTATACAGTAAGGTAAAGGCCCTAAAATATTAGAAAGAAACCACAGCAATCACATGTCCCACTGTTGCCAAGAATGGCTTGGCGAGAGTGGGACAGAAAAACTTCCTTTTAACAGGTAGAATCCGCCATCAGAACCAGGCTCAGTGAGGTGCAGCTATCCACCACAACCAGTTGTGGGTGAGTGGATAGAGAAGTGAGCAAATAGTGTAGTGTTTTCACTGACACACTTTCTGCTTTTCCTTTTTTTTATATCCTTATATGCATGATTTGATATGTTCAGACTGGATCAACAGAAGCTTTTCTAATATAAATAAATTGCACTTGAATCATTGAAATCAAAAGATAAATGGCACATGTCATATGGAGAGTTTTGGTGAAATCTCACACAGTGAATACTTTAAAGTGCTGCACAGTAGCACCAGATGTTTACATATAATCCTCTTCATCAGATCCTGTGGTGAACTCTGACTCAGCATAGCTGCCCTCGATGTCAAGGCTCCCCATGGAGCTGTAGATTGAGTCTGCATTCGAGCTGGCTCCATCCTTGAAGGCAGGTGAACAAACATTAGTACATATTAAAACCTCCACATCTGGAACTCTTCTGCTGCTAACTACTGATAATAATCTAAACACAGAAGCTGCAATCATGTCAATACAGAACTTAAAGGAATGTTTTTGCAGATGAACTGAATAAAAATTTCTCTTCTGTTTAAAGAATACAAGCCATCTATGCCTTACAATAATCTATTCAGTAATATAGCTGCAAATACCTTTTTGCCTGGCAGGTATGGATCTTGTTTTTTAAGTTTCTTCTTTTCTTTGGGTTCTGTGTCCACAAAGGCTACATAATGGATGAGGGTGTAGGTTCTGGATGGACACACAATAAGAACGTTAGATTCTCTTTGTGGGAACCAAAACACTGGAGAAAAAGTGATTTGATGTAAGTGGTCACCTGTGGTAAAACATGGCAAGGAACTGGATCAGAACTGAAACACCAAATCCCAAAATGAACATGAAACCAATTGGCTCAATTCGGATATCACCGTTTCTCGTCAAGGTTTCATTACTATTAGTTTCGTTAAAGACGAACTTTGGGATCGGGATGGAAAATGTGGCACTGAAGATCTGAAGCATGAAGGTTGCCACGAGCCAAAAGGCATTAATGATGAAGAAGACAAAGTTGATCTGTGTGTAATGAGAAAAATAAGAGAAGATTAAGTGCACAGGTTTCCTGTTGGAGGAGAACCAAAGCTCATATTAGTAACAAATATATGAATTAGCAGAGTGCTCAACTTTGAATCTTAAAGACGTACAGGGTGCACAATCTAGCTCATATTCTCACACTTACTTTGTTTCTCAGCTCTCGCAGCTCATTGGCCATCTTTTTCTGTTTTTCTTTGTCATTGGGCAGAGGTTCAAGATACTCTCTTTTAAGCTCTTGCCAGAAATTCTCCTCTTCCTGGAAAAGTCACAGAAACATTTTCAATGCTTAAAGTTGCTTTAAAGTAAAGAAAAAGCAAAAAAGAGGAAAAATAACATTCAAACATTTGTGAAGTATCATCAAATAAAGAATAAATTTGGCCATCTAAAAGCTCAGTAATTATGTCACACATGCATAAATGACACAGGCAGCCACACCTGGATGAGTGAGTCCTTTTCTAAGGTCATATCAGCAGACAAACCCTGCAGCTTTTCAACCCAACCTTTAGAAAAGAGCAAGGCAAAAATTATTTGAGCACAACTGCATTAAATATATTTATATATATATTACCAGTCAAAAATTTGGACACATTCACCCATTGATGTGAATGTGTCCAAATTTTGATTGGTTTAGATATATGTAAATAATTTTCTGCACTTACTTTCAACGTGTCTATCTACTTGCCTGAAAGAAAATTGGACAAAACAAACAAAATATTAATATCATACATAGTAAGTAGAACTCATACACTGAAATTCATATTTCCAGCTTCAGAACATACCCCTGTTCTGCTTCTGAGATGCTCATATCATCCACAATAGTGTTTTGGGGTTGAGGTTCAGGCTGTTCAGGCTCTGGGACCATGGTTTCATGGCTGCTGCTGAGCTGTTCACCTTGAGATCTCTGGCTGGACTTTTTGCAGCATTTGACCCATGAGAAGAGCCGCTGGAAGAAGCCTTTGGCTGCAAACATAAAATCTGTTACATTTCATTAATCACACACAACAGCAAGTATTAGTGCCATCTGTTTCTGTCTGATATCTAGTACCTTTCTGTGCTTTTGTTTGCGGGCTGGTAGTTGGAGGTGGGGCTGTGCCAGCAGCAGGTTTTGTCTCCCTCGTGCCCCAAGACACATTGTTCATGTTGACCATGGAGTAGATGGTGAGCAGAAGGTAGGCACTGGGGATGCAGATGATGTAGAGAAAGCCATAGAACACCAGAGGGAATTCCTGAGGATGCATTACTGCAGTGATTATGTAAATGAAGGCCATGGCGATGACAAAAATGCTGCTGGGTGTCAGGATGGTTTTGTCCTTAATCATTGAGCCTGATGGAGGAACAGGGTTTAGGGTTGGAGCAGGTTTAAGCATTTCACAAAACATTAGACAAAATCTGAGTAAAACAGACAAATGACTGCATAAGTTAGAGTTAAACATGTTCAAAAAATAGCATACCAAGAATGGACATTGTCACTGTCAACATAATGAATGCATAAATGATGCTCAAGACCGCTGCAATGATGATTTGAGTGTCTGACTTGAGCTTGAAGCAAAGACCCAGGTAGATGACTGGAGGTATCACAGAGATGACCAGAGCAGCAGTAGAATCAATGCTAAACATGAAGGTCAAACTCCCTGTAGGACACAATGGACATTATTTTACATTTTACATCAAATAACAATTCAGTGGGCACAAATTCACATGTGCACAGGTGAGTTCCTATAACACAAACATGACACCAACCTGCAATTAAAAGACAGATGGTGGCAGGCGCCAGGATGGCAGAAATGATGCCAAAGAGCTGGTAAAACATGAAGGGTTTGGACATGGATGGATTCCTCTTGGAAATAATTGTGGTGGAGCCCAGCAGATCCACCACGTTGGCCATTGTTGAAGGCCCCCATCTCCGACGCTGAAGGTGGCAGATTAAGATGAGCATAACTAATAGCACAAGAGCAATATATGGATACTTTCTACTTGGAGTAAAAAAGGAAACTGATGCATTAGAGGAACAAATAATTTTTAATGCTTTTTGAACAACCACCCAACACTGATTGGAATATTATTGGGTGGGTTTTCACCTGGTTGTAGAGTTCTTTGAATTCCATTGGAGCGTTGGTGTAGGCATCAGATGCTGCATTGTACTCCACTCTCCATCCCTGCTTCAGTAGCAGAGTACATAACCAGCGGTCTTCACCTTGGGGTAAAACAAACATATTTATAATTTAGAGGAATATAGAAAAAGTGAGTGAACTGTAAACTGTTTGATTTCATAAATGAAGATATGAGATCAAACAATATTGATTACCCTGGTCATACTGGATGTAGTGGTTTGCTTCTGTGGACTTGGTAGAATATGTCTTCATCACATTGTCATCCATTAGGGCCTCTGCTCTGAACAGACTGAAGCAGCCGGGGCTGCACAGCACGCTGCCAATCACATGCTCAGCTGTCTTCTGCAGCCAGTGACTGACAGCATACTCAAACTTCTGGAACCAAACAGCAGGACCTGCAAAGGAAATGCAGAGGTATCAATAACCCTCCACATTATCTCTCTATTCTGCTTTCATAGCTGATTGCTTTTTGTTCATTGTTGTGGGGTGTTTTATTTTGCTAATGGTCTGGCTCCCTAAAAAGTCAAATCTGAAATGTCTGCAAATAAGTAACCTGTAAAGTACAGTTGGAAGCTTGGAATAATACAAACTGATGGAGCTGGACCATGTTATACATGTTATTTTTTTAAATAAGTTCCAGCTTTCATATAACAGGGCAGTGACTTTAAAAAAAGGGGGTAAAAAAACATCATTAGTGGTTGCGAATTGTGTCATTCCACTGTAATGCTGAATGTCGCCACAAGGCGGGGCCTTGATCTTTCTTTTTTGTTGTCTTAATCAAGGCTGCAGGGTTTACATAGACATAATTATAATGCTTTAGCAAATATTCTCATCAATACTGAATGTGGTTCCATGGAAACATGGCACTGCAAAATAAAGCATCAGTTTGGAAGTGACTGTTCTGTGTCCAATAACATGCGAGGTAAGCTAGTTGCATGCATGAGACTGTGCAGCTGTACATTTATTTCCATCTATTTTTTCATTTAAATGCTGCAACTGCAATAAACAAGTCACTTTGGGTATCGATAATCAGTTGTTGGACTGATGGTTGCCTTTAATATTTCTGCTAATCCAACTCCTTATAGGATGTCTTCAGTGTCTTACTTTCTCATCAATTGTTATTTGATTTTACAAACCTGATCCAGTGGGGTGAATCCTGCCACATGCTGCCCCAACACGAGGGTACATTCTCAGACGGTCGATGAGCAGCATCACAGCAGATGGCTGGAAGTCTGTGTCCCCATCCAAAGCCAGGATGTAGGTGTTGTGCTTCTCTTTCTGAAGAACCAAATACAGTTTGCCTTGTTTCACACTGATGCTGTGGTCGTCTTTTATGTACCATGAGAAATGGGTGCATCCATGTTTGAGCAAACCTCTTCCATCTTACCTTGGCCTGTTTCATTAGCTCTGTCTCATCCTCTCCCTTCTGCAAGCGAGTGTAATATTTGGCCATGAGTTTCCAGCCCAGAAGATAGTAAAGATACATGATCTGCAAAAAAAAAAGCATACCAATCAGTGAACCAATGATTTTTCACAACTCAAGAGTTCGGATGATCCACATTACATGTCTGGAGGCTGCAGTTTGTTATTTTCCTACCTGAGACCATCTCTTTTTGTGGCGGATGCGTTCTTTGTCCTTGAAGTGAACCACCATGTTGTTTCCTTGAGGCATGGTGATGACAAGACGACCTCCATATGGTGTCTCTATGATCTTCTGATTGGGGACTTGCTGCTGCTTTCTGAAGAACTTTTCATCAATGTTCCTGAATATGCTGATGGCAGAGAGTGAGACAACACTTTGTTAGTATTTGTAGTGTCAGGTCAGTGCTGGACTTGAATGCACCAACAGCAGACAGTATGTAAACATACACATAAACTTCTTTAATGGTTGTCACAAGGTTCTCGGCATATTCATTCAGATGGCGACGCCCCTCAACATCTATGAAGGCGTCATCAAAGTAGATATGAGCTTCAAAGGTGAAATCGTTGATCTTTGGGTTTTCCTTTGGTCTGTACTTGTCCATTCTGCAGGGATCAAGCATAAAGAGGAAGTATGAGGAAATCCACATCAAGGAATCTAATCTGGGAGTTGTCAAGAGTACACTAATGTAAACTGGCTGGGCCAAAGTCCTCTGCAAACTGTTCTTGTGTCTAACATAGATATTAGTCCCTACAGCTGTTCTTTAACTGAATTTCAGATCTCAAACACTCTTTGTTGATAATACTTTAAAATGTTTTAAGGAATAACTAAATTTATGTTTAAGTTTCCATGTGAACAGAGAAAGTCTGAAACATAGTAGAAACTCACGAGAGACTGAAGGTAGAGGAATAGAAAGATTAAATAATTCTTCGATAGAATCGGTGGGACTCACCTGAATATTGATATTATAATGTTCATCATCTCATCGTAGGTCTCATGCCACATGGTCGCACATAGATACACCATCACCCGTTCAAAATCCCTGAGTCTTGGCATAAAAATATTTGCAAATTTGAAGATTAGACAGCATCATTGTAAAAAAATTTGCCTTAATCTAGTAACAACCTAGAGAAAGCCCATGTCCAAACACCTTAATGAACCAAGGGAATAAAATAAAAGCACAGTGGCACGCACACTTACTTTTTTATCTGTTCTTTGGTATCGATATCAAAGCGGGTGTTGAGGAGCAGGGACTGCTCGATAAAAGCTCCCTCATACAGCCTCCTGGTGAACAGATCTTGAGTTCTCTGGATGCGGTACACATTGAGCTTCCAGAGATGTAGGGTTACCAGCACAAGACCAATCCACCAGGACACTGCTGAACCTGAAGGAAGGTAAAGAAAATCATATTCATCATGAGGACTCTAACTTTGTCTCCACCATATTACATGCAAGTTTAAAAGGGAGTTAACCTTGACTAACTAGGAGTTAGTCCTGCATGCACACAAACACTAAATGTGCTGGTCCAGTGATTTCACTTTAAACAACAAATTACTATAATTTATAATAGTCCTTCTTTATTACCTGTAAGTATACCAATGTCAGCTGCCTTGGACATGTCCAGGAAGCACAGAGTGTGTGTAACATCCAGCACCAGATCTGGAAACACATTGCCTTTCAAGCTTTGGTTTCTTCCATCCACGACTACCTCACAGTAGTCTGTAAAGTAGATGTTTGCAGTCCCATTCAGGCTTGTTCTGTAGTCCTGATAGTAAACAATGACTGGAATGACAAGCAGAGCCATGACAGCCAGAGAGGCCAGGTACAGAGGCAGGAGGAAGCATCGTCGCAGGGCGTGCATCTTGCAGGCTGCCAAGCCAAACCAGTGGCAGAGTGCTGAGGAGATCAGCTGGACTCCAATGATGATGGCTATAATCTTTGTCTCACGGTCTGAGGTCAGAAAGTCCCAGTCCATTTTGGCTAGAGGGACATAGGCCACAATTACACAGGCGGTCACCACGATCCTGAGGAGGCTGGAGAGGATGTGCAGCAGGTTCTGGCATTTGGTTATGTCTTTGCACAGGTTCTTGAGAAAGGTGGAGCTGCTGTTCTGTGAGATTATTCTGAAGTAGTTTTCCCACCAGTTGAAAGATACCAAAACAGACCCTCCAACAGCTAGCCCCACCCAGATGGCCATTTTCATATCAGAAGGATTCTTCATGATGTATAAGAGAAGAAACAGGATGTAACCAATCAAAATGAGGATGAACCCAATGGTGGATGGCAGCAGGAAGCAGTTCCTCTGTTTGGCAGTACACTGGGCAACCAGCTGTAGGATCGCAGAGAGGACAGCTACTCCATTCAGTATTGTCACGTTGGTCACAATGTCCAAGTGTGGCATCGCCACAATGGTGAGAATTGCTGCTCCCACAGCTGCCAGAAACTCAAAGAACAGAACCTAAAGAAGAAGCAGAAGATGATTAACTTTGAAAACATGATGAGAAAAAAGGTTAAGATGTTCACACTTTTGGTTTTTAGCATCAGTCAAAGTTGGCTTACTAGAGCTACAGTTGTTTTTCTGGGCGGCTTTGATGTCTTATAACATGCTTTCCAAATGCTTTTGAGGAACAGAAAGACACTGGACATGATGAGAGAGCAGGCGATACACAGCAATGCAACAGGTTTGTGCTCAGCAGAGAGAGTCTTTGTGCCTTCATTGGACAACGTGATCAGGAGGAGAAAAGAAGTCTGTAAGAGAGGAAAAGGAATCTCTGAATATGTGTTAGGATAAGTATTAGTGCACTGTTTAGGCAAGCTAAAACCAGCAGCTGCTCTGAGTGATTCATTTCTTAGTATTAGTATTTATCTGTTATCATACCAAATTTAAACTAACTAATCTAGAGCTGCTAATATGTCAAAAACAAAAAAGTGTACAAGAATCCTATTTCTGTCAACTCAGTCTTACAACGGTCCTACAGTCAGTGTTAAACAGCAGCTGCAGTCATAAATACACTATAAATATCACATATTTTAACAAATGTAATAAAAAGAACAAACCTTGCTACATAGCGCAAATCCAAACACAAAAATAGCTACAGCAATCGAAGAGATGATCTTTAGCAATTTGATCATTTTCCATGGTGTCTGTTCATCTTCAATGATTGGGACCTCTTGACATATGTCCCACGGCCTCCTGAATGAAGAGACAAAATGTCAGAGTCTGAGGCAGAAAGGCATGTAAACAGTGTAGATGAGAACAAAGTGTTGTCTTATTAGGTTTTGTAATAGCTGGAAGTTATAATATAAAAATGACATTCTGTTACAGATTATACTTACTTTGGTGAATCTCTTTGATCCTCCATGGTGGAAAGTAGTAAATGAATGCTTTCTGCTTGGATCCACTATATAAAGATACAGGTATGACTCATCATGTAGCCACTCCCTCATGTACGAGATATTCTGCAGCAGGTGAATTATCAGCAAACCAGACACAAGAATTCAAATGTAATTAAGTTTAGATATAAATATAGATCTAGGTGTGTTATTAGATCATTCGGGGTTCACTGCATAATATTTAATAGGATACTGACAAACTAACAAAAAGGACATGAGTGACAGAAGCACAGCCTTCCTTTGGAGAAGCTGAATATAGATACTGCTTTGGCTATCTGGAATATGCAGGAAACACCTACAGAAACTTTTTTCCTCGTTATCAAACTTGTTATGCAAAGTTTTACTTTGTCTTGAGGCTACAGTGATCATTGTGCTCCAGAATATTAAATACAAAATAACACTTGCTTATAGTCATTTTTACTGTTCTTAGCAGTTTTGTCCAAAAAAGAAAGCAAAGGTCCGTCCTCTAAGAAATTTCTGTTCATTAAATTTTCTTCCAAATTTTCAACCATGTATTCTTTTTTTCATGTATTCTTTATTATTCCTATTATACTTATACTTCTTCTTCTTCTTCTCATTATTATTATTATTATTATTATTATTATTATTATTATTATTATTATTGTTATTATTATTATTATTATTATTATTATTATTATTATATTTTCAGGAAAATAAATTGTGCCCAACATTTTTTGTTACTTTTCCCACTTTATAATATTTAATTTTCAGAATCCATAATTTCTTTTTCAATTCATGGGGAGTGTGAGTGATCAGTTTAGAGGCATCTTATCTTAAATCTTTGGAGTTTTAAGTTTTGCTGTGCCAAAAATGAGTGAATCCTTCTGGGATCATGTACTGTACATACAGAGTTACATTTGTATGGATAGCAGTTGTCTGCATATCTTACCAAACTCCCAAACAGTCTTTGATCTTGGATTAAAACTGGATAATAAGTAACATCAGGAATAAATGCTGTTGTTGATACATTGTGATAAACAACAAGCCAAGAAGGGGCACATCATAAATTTTTTTTCCGTTTTTGGTTCATGAAGAATTACCCCACTTTTTTTGCTCCATTGGAAAGAAAAAAAACCTCCTGGGCCAGGGGCTTGCTGTGCCTCACCCCCGTGGGACATGTTTGTTCATTGCTGCCCACCCAAGAGGTGGGCACTTGGTGGTTCCAGGGCACGAGGCTAGGTCATGGTTGTTGGCCCGCTCCCTTTGGGGTTGTGGTTCTGGTGGGTGTAGGCCACTTCTGCGCATGAGCGGTTTACAGATATTTTACAGATTGTTCCCACATCTGTAGCTTTGAGTCACTGTTCTCTGGCACCAACTCCAGTATACACCCAGTGGCAGGGACGGCACTTTTTCAGAATTCAGATGTGAGGTGCTTTACAAGGAAAGAGAAAGATCAACATAGAAATTTTAAAACGGAATTGAAACAACACAAGTTGTCCTTCAAGTATTGCTCAGAGAAGGATGTTTATTCTACTCAGATAGTAGGCGGTACAAACTTAAATGCTAGTTTGCCAACTTTATTAGCAGGAAGCTAATTTAAAAAGAAAAAAACTGCCTTCCTGAAATCAGGTTGTTAAAGGCTCATATGCACAACTCCTGCTGCTATATTTTATTACCTTACAAAATTAACAAGAATTACTTATATATATATATATATATATATATATATATATATAAAACACCTGTATAACATGAAAGTACCACAACTTATAAGGTTGTGTTGAAAAATATATATATGCACTGTACAACATGCATAAATAGAAGTTTTTTAAAGTTTCCCATTTGGTATATTGTTAGGAAAATTTAGTTAAGTATTAATCTTTTATCCTAACCACATGTGTAACCAAATTTCAGTACTCAACCTTGCATAGTATTGAGATGTAATATGTAGCCTGCTAATATTAGTTTTCATTGTAAATGGAGAATTTGGATACATCGAAGTAAAGAGATTATTAAGACTGTCTACATGAATCGTTTTCCTAGCCTATACCAATTGAAGATGTTATAAAAAACAAAAATTATTGCTGGCTAAAACAGATAATTATCAGCTATATTATAATATATGAGATTATATTTAAAAAGAAAAAGACCTTTATTGCTTACAGACCAAATTGTGATTTGTGTGTGTCTTTGTCTGCTACCGCAGAAACTACAAAAAAAGGATTTAAAATATTTTGGAGGGTGATCACATGTTTGTCTTTCACACTGACAGATTTTTATCAACATTTTGCCTGGCATCTCAGTAAGATTTAGTCATTATACATTTATAGGTTTACAGTTGACAATAAAATGAAGATCAAATGTTCTTGTTGCTATGTGGTTATAGTCAGATTAAATATCTTTGCGGATTACACTGTTATGTCATCTCACCTTTAGCACTAAGTGATGCAAAGTTCCAGTGAAAAGTGACATAACTTCAATTACTTCATTCTAACAACAGATTCAGTCACGAGGAATCATGTGTCAGAAATTTATCCTCCCTGCAGAGTCTCTCTGAGTCTGATTTCACAATGTTGCCTGGCGGAAATAAATCACCGTTTTTCAAACTAATGTAGTTGACTTTTTATTTGAAGGCATTCAGCTTTAATATTTCAAAGAAAATTTCCCTTTGGGAATAATTTGAAATATAGTAAAGTGAGCTGACAAGTACAGCTATCAAAAAAAGTTCAGGTCACATTCAGTTCAATGCTTTTCTATTTATATAGTGCCAGTTCACAACAGTCACCTCAAGGTACATAAAATTGCAAGGTAAAGACCCTGCAATATTAGAAGGTAACCGTAACAATCACAACACCCTACGAGCAAGCACTTTACAACTGGGGAAGAAAAAAATTCCCTTTTAACAGGAAGAAACACGTGTTTGATTTATTCTTCCTTACAGAAACCTGGTAAGTGCACGATGAATATCTTAGTTTACTAACATATTCATTTAACTGTCAGAATGCTCAAAGCACAGGTCGAGGAGAAGGAGTAGCAGCAGTCTTCCATTCCAGCCCATTAATTAATCAGAGACCCAGACAGAGTTTTAATTCATTTGAAACTCTGACACTTAGCCTCATCCACTCTAATTGGAAAACTCAGAAACTTATTTTATTTATTATCTATCGTCCACCTGGTCCTTACTCAGAGTTTCTGTCTGATTTCTCAGACTTTTTATCTGATTTAGTGCTCAGTTCAGATAAAATCATTATAGTATGGGTGATTTTAACATCCATGTAGATGCTGAAAATGACAGCCTCAACACTGCATTTATTCTATTATTAGATTCAATTGGCTTCTCTCAAAATGTAAAGGAGCCCACCCACCACTTTAATCATACTCTGGATCTTGTCCTGACATATGGCATAGAAACTGAAGACCTAACAGTATTCCCTGAAAGCCCCCTCCTGTCTGATCATTTCTTAGTAACATTTACATTTACTTTAATGGATTACACAGCAGTGGGCACTGGAATAAAAGCACTAAAACACAGTACTATATGAGGTATGATACCCCTGTATCCGTCACAGATACGAACAATATCACGACGAATGTGCACCGGATCTTTGATGAATACGTTTTGAAATTTCTAAACGGACAAGATTGGACCCTGAAAAATCCAAACATAAATGAACATCTGTTACATATCCATATAATATCTGAATAATATCCATTTAAACATCTGTGACAGATAAGATCTTCCTGTATTCTCTCCAGAAACATTACGGATTACGAGCATTTCGGATCTTTCCGGATACAGGCCCTGTTGTTCTTTTTGTACATTATTTTACAGTAGAAATCTTTCTGAAAGTGCTGTTTAAAGATACATTTTCTCCATTATTATCATATTCAGTGCTATCACAATGCACTGCAGCTATCTAAACACTACTGCCACAGATGCTGTCTCATCAGTATTTTTGCAGCCGATTTCCTAGTCATGGATTAAGCATGGTCCTAGACTAAAAGGAAAAAGTCAGTAAAGACCACAATAGGAAAAAGTATTTAGTCCAGGATTGGACATAGTCCCTGTAGGGGAAACTGGGCCACTGACTGTAACTCAGGATACTGTGGGTCCTCTGAAAAGAGAGATCGATGACAAAAGGCCGAGTTCCAACACCCACAGGAAACAAGTCCGACTTATTGCCAGCTATACGGACCATGTTCTCACTGTGGTTATACAGAGACCGAATAGCCCGCAACAATGGGCCAGACACTGCATACGCCTTCTCCAAGTCCACAAAGCACATCTACCTCATGAGCGATGCGGGTAAAACCGAAGCGCTGGTGGTGGATTTCTGCAGCCACAAGTTCACTCCCCCCACACCTGTTTACATCCTAGGCTAGGTATGGACATTGATAGGGTCACATCCTATAAGTGCTTGGGTGTTCATTTGAACAATAAACTGGACTGGTCAGACAACACCAATGCACTCTGTAAGAAAGGTCAGTGCAGACTCTACCTGCTCAGGAGACTGAGGTCCTTTGGAGTGCAGGGGGAACTCCTGAAAACTTTTTATGACTCTGTGATGGCATCAGCCCTTTTTTACAGTGTGGCGTGTCGGGGGAGCAGTATGCCTGCTGCTGACAGGAAGAGACTGGATAGGCTCATCAATAAGGCCAGCTCTGTCCTGGGCTGCTCCCTGGACACAGTGGAGGTGGTGATGGAGAGGAGGATGACAAGAAGGTTGTACTCTATGCTGTCAAATGACTCCCACCCCATGTATGGAACTGTGACAGCCCTGAGGAGCTCCTTCAGGGACAGACTGTTGCACCCCAAATGTGTGAGAGAGCGCTATCACAGGTCCTTCCTGCCTGCAGCTGTGAGACTTTTTAACCAGCACTGCTCCCAGAGTAAGAGTGTTTACTATGTACACATCATCTACACTGCTGGCATTTGATTGGTCACATTGTCTATGCTGTCTATATGGTCTATACTGTACATAGTCCAGTACATCTTTTTATACTTTCTTATTGTGTCTCTGTACAATAGCTTGCTGCTACTACATTGAAATTTCTCCATTGTGGGACAAATGAAGGGATTTCAATTCTATTCTATTCTTCTATTCTAGACTGGATGAGCAAACTCCCCCACACACTCGAATATCCTCAAGAAAGGATAAAGAACTGGTTCAGAATTCTGTGAGAAAAAAGGATTGTTCCTCTTGAATCTGAGGCTTGACCAGTGATGATATAGTTAGAAGTAACTAAGTTAGATTACAAGTTACTTATTTCAGCTAGAAAACACGCATCTCTCTTCATCATTTACGTTTGTGTCGCTGTGTGCTATTGTTGTCCTCATGATGAAAACGGGACTTAATTGTTGCATCGGCCAGATGCCAAGAAGCAAGAAGCCCCAAGACACAAGAAGAAAGTAAAAAAATATCTTTGTTCTAATGAAAATGACAAAAAAGGTAATGCACATTGACTTAGATAAGTAACTTTAATCTGATTACTGGACTGCAAATAGTAATGCGTTAGATTACTCATTAGCGAAGAAACATAATCGGATTAGAGTAGCATGTTACTAAGTAACGCGTTACTGACATCACTGGGTTTGACTACTGGACGGACTCGCCTTCCCAGCACCATGGCAAAAGGTTTCACAGAAATTTCTCAAAAGTTGTTTATCATTGCTTTGGGAAATTTGATTGAATAAATTTAATTATTTGTTTGAATGCAGAATGTACATGTAAGCTGCCTCCAGAACATGGTCCATTTGGACTCAGTGTCCTCAGCCTCCCTTGGAATGCTGTCGAAATTCTGCTGGAGGTGGGAGTTGACGATCTCGCAAACTGGGGCCTCTGCCAGGCATTCCCAGTGCACCCTCACGATACGTTTAGATGCACCGGGTCTGGCCAGCACCCCCACCACCACCTGATCCAACTTACCACCAGGTGGTGATCAGTTGACAGTTCAACTCCTCTCTTCACCCAAGTGTCCAGATCATATGGCCACAGATCTGGTGATACAATTAAAAAAATCAATCATTGACCTGCAACCTAGGCTGTCCTGGTGTCACGCACACTACATCCTTATGTTCAAACATCGTGTTCATTATGGACAAACTGGTTTGCACAGAAGTCCAATAAGAAAACACCATTCCGGTTCAGATCGCACAGGCCATTCCCTCCAATCATGCCTCTCCAGGTCTCACTGTCATTGTCCATGTGAGCATTGAAATATCCCAGCAGGACCATGGAGTGACCGGATGGAGCACTCCACCAAGTGACTCCAAGAAGGGTGGGTATTCTGAACTGTCATTCAGTGCATAAGCACAAACAACAGTCAAGACCCATTCCCCGGTCCGAAGGTGCAGGAAGCAACCCTCTTGTCTACCAGTAAAAACTCCAATGTACAGGCAGCAAGCCGCAGGGATACAAGAATACCCACCTTGGCCTAGGCCTTTCTCTGTGGCGCTTGCATGTTCTTCCTGTGCATGTGTGGGTTCTCTCAAAGTACTCCGGTTTCCTCCCACAGTCCTAAGACATGCAGTTAGTGGGGGTAGGTTAATTGGTGATTCTAAATTGCCCATAGGTGTAAATGGCTGTGTGCCTCTCTGGGTTGGCCCTGCAACAGGCTGGAGACCTGTACAGGTGTACCCTGCCTCTCACCTGTGTACAAAGAAAAAACATAGAGTACTAGTAAAAGTTTGGACACACTCACTCTTTCATATAAATGGGTGATTGTGTCCGAATCTGTGACTGGTACTGTTTATACAGAAACAGCTCCATAATAAAGGACACATCATTCATTGTACACACTTACTAAGAAAAATATCAAATTTTTTCACTCTCATCACTGTGCGTTAATCATTAATTATTATTAATCTCTCGCTCTCCTCCACCGTTTCTTCTGTCCCGTCTCTCTCCCCTCATCTCCAACCAGTCACAGCAGATGACTGCCCCTCCCTGAGCCTGGATCTGCTGGAGGTTTCTTTCTGTTAAAAGGGAGTTTTTCCTTCCCACTGATGCCAAATACTTGTTGATAGGGGGTCATTTTGATTGTTAGGTTTTCTCTGTATTATTGTAGGGTCTTTACCTTAAAAGTGCCTTGAGGTGACTGGATTGAACTGAATTGTATTGAATTGAAAGAATGAGGCTGAGGGAGGGGCAGCCATTTGCCATGACTGGTTGGGGTGATGGGGAAAAAGAAGAGAGCAAAGAGAGAAAGGACAAAAGGCAAACTATAGTAGAGAGAGCCAGAGCTTAATAATTGATTATTAAATGCAAAGTGATGTATAAGCACAGAGAGTGAAAAGAGATGAGTGAAGAAAAAAACCCCGGCAGCCTAGACCTATTGCAACGTAACTAAGGAATGGGCCAAGGTCAGGTAATGCAGCCATAACTATAAACCTGATTTTAAAAAAGGACATTTTAAGTTCTCTTATAATCTGAAAGTAAAAAAAGTGCCTGTCTCCTGAACTCAAACTGGTAACTGGTTCCAAAGTAGAGGGAGCTGAAAGCTGAAAGCTCTATGCCAAGTGAATTCCATCCAAAGTCCTCAGGTGTGTCTTTAAGACATTCCTGCAGTTTAATTAATTGCAGTGTGTCATCTGGCTTCATGGATAGATAACTTTGGTGTTGATTCCTTTAAACTAACATATTCATCCTCCTATAACCAGGTTTGTGTAAAAAAATCAATGTTGATCAATTCTCAAATAATTTACTAAATAATTTTAAAGAGAGTGAGCTAGTGTTTAATAGTCCACATTTAAGTGATTTACTCTTTGCTATATTGTGCTTTCTTAGTGAATTGTTATGCCTAAATAGTTTTTAATAATTAATTAATTAATAATTAATTATAATTTCATTTGGTTTTTGGTGATCTAGGAGCAGATACTGCAGTTGGAGTTTGGGGAGGATGACAGAGGAGAGAGGCTACAGAAAGGCGTGTAAGACTGCAACATTCAAACTGGGATGGATGTTGTCTCTAGTAAGACCAGGTTTTCCCCAGAATGTTTCCAAATTATCTATGAAGTCCACGTCGTTTTTTTGGACACCACTCAGACGTCCAGAAATTCAAGGAGAACATGCGGCTAAACATGTCGCTCCTGGTCCAATTAGGAAGGGGGACCAGAGAAAACTACAGAGTTGTTTTAGTGCCAACTTAATATTAATTTTAATGACCTCCGATTCACACAGCCAGGTATAATTGCAATCTCACCAAATCCACTGTTACTTTATGCCAGCAGTTTCAAATTTGCTTCACTAGTGCTTGCTCGGGCCAGAGGAATACAATTGAATGTGGCTGCTGGAGTCTTTTCAAGTTTCAAGTTTCTAAGAATCAAGTCGTCAATAACTATTTTTTTCTTTGACAGGTGAGTCACCGATTTTTTGCATAATCACAGATGAACACTTGGCACAACAATTAGACCCAAACCTGATTGACCTGGTGTTGGTGTTTGTAACATGGTGCTCTATAATTTAGACTAGGATGCAATTACTTTGAAAAAGTAATGGCATCAAAAACTAAGTGATGCGACATTCCACTATGTTAACACGTACTACTTCAAATGAAGACTCTGCATCCCAACTGAAAAATGTTAAGTTCTTTATTTTTACAAGTAGACTTTTGAGTTTTGTGCAAATTGGGCTTTATTATTCCTCAGGAGAAAAACTTGTTTTCTCCTCATGATCCTAATATGTAAATACACCATATGTATATATATTTTTAAAAATCCCATTTACTTAATAAAAAGGAAATTAATAAGAAGTGGCTGAAGCAAATATAGACAATTAAATAAATACATTAGATAAAGAGCAGACAGATGGTGGACCAGTCAACGCCAGACTAATTTCACGGGCTTTGGGAGATATGTTTATCTTATTTATGGCCTTCCCTGTATCTGAAAAAAATATGTTTATCTCATCCTTGAAGTTTTTCCCAAAACATGTACGTCTGTGTCTAAGGAGGGTTTGTATAGGTCACCGCGCCCTGTTGCTAGGTAGAATAAAACTGCCATGTCATGATTAGGGACATGTAAGGGTAGGAAGACGTGTTTCTTTTACAGAGCTCTTATTGCTGATTGGAGGAAGCTGTGGCATGAGGCTGGAACCAACCACTGGATGAACAATCTGAGAAGGCCAAGTCTAAACCACGGCTCTCTCCATCTGTTTTGAACTGATAGTGCTATTTATATAGTGTTGATAGTGGTAGTGTAAAGTGTTATGTTTAGCCTAGAATCTTTGGCCTTCTCGGGAGGGGAGTCACAGTCAGCTGCTTGGATGGACTGTGATTTACTGAACCGAGAGTGCCTGTGTCAGAAGATGTGATATCTTCTGATTCTGAATGTTTTAATTTTAAACTAAAGTGATTTAAATGTCTTCCTTCACAAATAAAAAAACAAGACTTAACACCATCACAAGTCTGTCTGTTTGTATCTGGAAGTCCCACAGGATCTTAGCTTGGTCATTCTCAACTACCCTTAGGGGCGTATCCCATTTTAACCTCTGGAGTTCCAGGTCATACTCGGTACAGATGTTCCTCTATACCAGGGATCCTCAACTCCAGGCCTCGAGGGCCGGTGTCCTGCAGCTTTTAGATGTGTCCCTGCTCCAACACACCTGAATCAAATGGCTGAATTACCTCCTCAGTATGCAGCCAAGTTCTCCAGAGTCCTGCTAATGACTTCTATATTTGACTCAGGTGTGTTGAAGCAGAGACATCTAAAACCTGGAGGACACTGGCCCATGAGGCCTGGATGTGAGGATCCCTGCTGTAAACTATGCCAGCCAAAGATTCACTCACCCATCCAAATCATTGATGTGATGTTATTCATGTGTTCCACTCACTTCCATGGCCACAGGCAGAGGTGGCAAAAGTACTGACATTCTGTACTTAAGTAGAAGTACAAGTACTTGTCTTGAAAACACTTCTGGTAAAAGTTGAAGTACTGGTTCAACTTCTTTACTCAATTAAAAGTATACTCAAAGTAAGAAAGTAAAAGTAGTTCTTTGGAGGACGTTTCTACCTGCTATTTTGTGTAAAACTAACTGAACCTCATTATATATTATTGTAATAATATAAAATAACATTACATGAAAATATAAACTTTATTCCAATCTAAACTTTAATCCTGCACTCAGCTTGAATCTGTTCTGTAGGACACAAACTGTGAAAGGGAATTTAAACACAGCTCCAGTCTCTGTGTCCTCCATAGTAGAGGGTGGCTGTGCCTCCACCTAAACACCAACATGAGGATACTCAGGGGTTCCAGTGGACTCAGAAGGTGGAGGAACCCTAAGATCAGCTGTAGTGGCTCTGCATGGGGAGAGGAACCACAGCTTTCTGTTGGTAAATGGACTAGTTCTTATATAACACTTTTCTACTCTGACTGAGCACTCAAAGTGCTTATTGTAAGCTACAGTAAATGATGTTGGTGTGCAGGCTGTGATCAACTGACCTGCTGGTACTCTCTTCTTCCTCTCCTGTCCTCTTTCTTACATCTTTCTCCACCTGAGTGAAGTTATCTTTCATTCTTTGCTCTCCCTGAAAATACAGCAGTGCTTCTTTTACCTAACAGACACTTTCTGTGCTGATAGTTGCATTAAGCATTTAGAAACTTTGCATTTAAAATTACTGTCACATGTGGCTGTGTGGAAGGGACTAAACTTAAACTGCTGTATTTGCAGATGGTTCAAATGATTCAAAATGCAAAATACAAAACTGAAACCTCAACCGAGGCTAAACAAAATGCTCAGTGCCAAGCCTGGGAGAAATTGTGTGTGTGTGTGTGTTGTGTGTGTGTGTGTGTGTGCTAAAACACTAAACCCTGTTGTCTGAACCAAATGCTCAGTGCCCTGAACCCATTTATTGAAATGGTCACATTCTTGGCAGAACCTTAATCACTTTTCACCTTGTTAGACACAACTTGCAAACATATTTTCATTCACTAAAACATATTTTGCACTGTGATGTACTTGGGTTGCATAATGGTAAGCACAGGTAGCAAAAGTGAAACTCAGTGAAAGCACAGGTGTCTCAGCTTAAACACAGCAACTCAAAACACACGTGGCTAATGATGTGAAGAAACCAATATAAGCCAGTACAAGGAGCCCTGGTCCTAGAGGTTTCACTATGGACAGAAACAATCAGAGAGGCAGAGGAGGAAGAGGACCACCAGACCAAATGCAGACTAGTCAATGCCATTGTGTTTCCAATTGCGATATATGGAAGTGAAACATGGACCACGAAGAAATCAGACAGGAGGAAAATTGATGCTTTTGAGCTCTGGTGTTGGAGGAGACTCCTACGAATTCCATGGACAGCACGTATCACCAATCTTGAAGTCCTGGAGCGAATCAAACCAAACCGCTCACCAGAAGCCACAATTACCAAACAGCAAATAGCCTACTTCAGCCACGTGATGAGAAGCCGCTCCTTGGAGAAAGATATCATGCACGGAATGGTCAGTGGACGTAGAGGACAAGGTCGACCAAGAACGTGAAAGTTTGACACCATCAAACAGGATACAAACATGATTATCGCCAAAATAAAAGAAGCTGTACACGTAATGTGTATATATATATATATATATATATATATATATATATACACACACACACCATATACACCATCAAACAGGATAAAAGAAGCTGTACATGTAATGTGTATATATATATATATATATATATATATATATATATATATATATATATATATATATATATATATATATATACTGCTATATATATATACTGCTCAAAAAGACAAAGGGAACACTTAAACAACACAATATAACTCCAAGTAAATCAAACTTCTGTGAAATCAAACTGTCCACTTAGGAAGCAACACTGATTGACAATCAGTTTCACATGCTGTTGTGCAAATGGAATAGACAACAGGTGGAAATTATTGGCAATTAGCAAGACACACTCAATAAAGGAGTGGTTCTGCAGGTGGGGACCACAGACCACTTCTCAGTACCTATGCTTTCTGGATGATGTTTTGGTCACTTTTGAATGTTGGTGGTGCTTTCACACTCGTGGTAGCATGAGACGGACTCTACAACCCACACAAGTGGCTCAGGTAGTGCAGCTCATTCAGGATGGCACATCAATGCGAGCTGTGGCAAGAAGGTTTGCTGTGTCTGTCAGCGTAGTGTCCAGAGGCTGGAGGCGCTACCAGGAGACAGGCCAGTACACCAGGTGACGTGGAGGAGGCCGTAGGAGGGCAACAACCCAGCAGCAGGACCGCTACCTCCGCCTTTGTGCAAGGAGGAACAGGAGGAGCACTGCCAGAGCCCTGCAAAATGACCTCCAGCAGGCCACGAATGTGCATGTGTCTGCACAAACGGTTAGAAACCAGACTCCATGAGGATGGTACGAGGGCCCGACGTCCACAGATGGGGGTTGTGCTCACAGCCCAACACCAGTGCAGGACGCTTGGCATTTGTCAGAGAACACCAGGATTGGTTTTTGGATTTTTTAAAATTTTTTTTTATTTTTTATTTAGCCTGTCATGTCTGGCAGTTTTTGCAACCGGAATGATGATCCGAATGTGCTGATGTACCAGACATATTTGCTTTTACAAAAACAGCTCTATAAGTTTCCTATAGGCTATTCTTGTTAATGTTTGGTTTTATTTATTTATATTTGGTTATTTATGCCAGAGCTGACAGACAATAAGGAAGGGGATAGGAAGGAGTGGGAAAAAAAGAAAAAAAGAAAAAAAAGAGGGGAAGGAGAGAAGCAAAGGGGAGAAAGGGAAAAAAATAATTGAAAAAAGTAGCTATACATACACACACACACACACAATCTTGCTGTTTGCAGTAATGTGTGTGCATGCGTCTCTGTCATGGAATGCACTCAATAATGAGGGTAAGAAACTGCAACCATGCCCCCCGCGATCCAGAGGCAAGTAGGAGAGGACCCAGGGGTGGCAAATTGGCAAATTCGCCACTGGCGCCCTGTGCTCTTCACAGATGAAAGCAGGTTCACACTGAGCACATGTGACAGATGTGACAGAGTCTGGAGACGCCGTGGAGAGCGATCTGCTGCCTGCAACATCCTTCAGCATGACCGGTTTGGCAGTGGGTCAGTAATGGTGTGGGGTGGCATTTCTTTGGAGGGCCGCACAGCCCTCCACGTGCTCGCCAGAGGTAGCATGACTGCCATTAGGTACCGAGATGAGATCTCAGACCCCTTGTGAGACCATATGCTGGTGCGGTTGGCCCTGGGTTCCTCCTAATGCAGGACAATGCTAGACCTCATGTGGCTGGAGTGTGTCAGCAGTTCCTGCAAGATGAAGGCATTGAAGCTATGGACTGGCCCGCCCGTTCCCCAGACCTGAATCCGATTGAGCACATCTGGGACATCATGTCTCGCTCCATCCACCAACGTCGTGTTGCACCACAGACTGTCCAGGAGTTGGCGGATGCTTTAGTCCAGGTCTGGGAGGAGATCCCTCAGGAGACCATCCGCCACCTCATCAGGAGCATGCCCAGGTGTTGTAGGGAGGTCATACAGGCACGTGGAGGCCACACACAATACTGAGCCTCATTTTGACTTGTTTTAAGGACATTACATCAAAGTTGGATCAGCCTGTAGTGTGTTTTTAACCTTTATTTTTGTGTGTGACTCCAAATCCAGGCCTCCATTGATTAATAAGTTTGATTTCCATTGATGATTTTTGTGTGATTTTGTTGTCAGCACATTCAACTTTGTACAGAACAAAGTATTCAATTCAATTCAATTCAATTTTATTTATATAGCGCCAAATCACAACAAACAGTCGCCTCAAGGCGCTTTGTATTGTGGGTAAAGACCCTACAATAACACAGAGAAAACCCAACAGTCAAAACGACCCCCTATGAGCAAGCACTTGGCCCGACGGCGTTGGAAGGAGAAACTTCCCTTTTAACAGGAAGAAAACTCCTCCAGCAGAACCAGGCTCAGGGAGGGGCAGTCGTGCTGCTGCGGCCTTGGTTGGGGCTGAGGGGGAGGGAGCAGGACAAAAGACATGCTGTGGGAAGAGAGACAGAGATTAATAATAATGATTAAATACAGAGTGAAGTATAAACAAGTAAATAAGGGTGAATGAGAAGAAACAGTGCATCAACGGGACCCCCCTCAGCAGCCTAGGCCTATGGCAGCACTAACCAAGGGGTGGTTGCTAGGGTCGTCTGGTCCAGCGCTAACTATAAGCTCGATCATAAAGGAAAGTTTTAAGCCTAATTTTGAAAATAGAGAGGGTGCTCAATGAGAATATTTCATTCATTCAGATCTAGGATGTGTTATTTGAGTGTTCCCTTTATTTTTTGAGCAGTGTACATTTCACACAGTGTTCCGACTTGAAATTGGGTTAGGTTATCACCTAATGGTTCTTCACCCAAACTGTGCTAGGTAAAGTTCATACTTGCCATTTTATCTGCACTTTTCCATTTACACAAGAATTGTGACTCCTAGTCAGATTTTAGTGAAAGAAATTGATTCTCAGTGGAATTGAATTCCCATTTCTTTGTGCAATGAGCCAGCCAACAACAATAAAATTCATTTAACCTTATGCAGGAATCCAAAAATTTCTTTTAAATAACTGGTTGGATGGCATGGAGCCTAACAAAACAATGTGTGGCTTCTTATTTTTGTGTGCATATAATTACATGATCATTTCATATTTCTTTAGCTATAAGCTCACTCTACCTCGACTGAAGAAATCCAGCTAGCATGTGGAACTGAGAAAAATGTCTGTTTCTTTTCTATGTTCCAAGCAAAGCAGTAAATCCATGTCAGATGCTACCACTGTGATCACAGGCATAAAAAGTAATCTTCTAAACAGTCCTACTGGGGTTCTCCTAGTTGGAATACAGTAGAGATATTAAGAGCATCCTGTTTCTCTTGCGGAGCTTCACGCTTAACGACTGCTTCCCAGATAATGCTAGCAGAATGTTCGTACTAGTTTTTTACCGCAAAACAGAACAAGTAAGCTGTTAATATATAATTTGACGCATTGAGAATGCTTCCTCTTGACAAAAACGAGGCAACGTCTATATTTTGGATATTTTATCTGAGTCAAAATTTACTCTTGTAGGCTTGTGTAAATTGTTTTATTTACTGTCTTTATATAAATTTATATCGCCGTGGAATTTTTTTTTGAAAAGTGTTTGTTACAGCAAACACATTATTTTTTCCCACTCCAACCGTACTAAAAAAACGGCCGCATGGCTGTATAAAAAGCCTGTTTACCAGCCGCTTGAGCTTGCGGCCAGAAACAAAAAGCTCCCATAAGTCCGGTATGATCCGAGCAGAGGCCGCTACTTTGAAGAACTAAACTATATTTACAAAAACTCTGGTTCGTTTAACACTTTTTTGTTTACGAAATCAACGAAGTTTGGATGAATTCAGTATTAATCTCACAATGCAGACATTTTTTAAAATGCTGCTGCCCAAACGATGTATGTATGCACACACACACACACACACACAAAGAATATATGCATATACACATATGCATGTGTATGTATATGCACAAAATTCAGCATGTGTGTGAATGGGTATTTTCCTTTCGTCAGCTCCATCAGTCCTCAGGTTGCAGGATGCACACCGTGTTTCAGAGGGCTGTACCATCATCAATGCAACGTTCACATCGCTGACGGAGACGAAAAAAGTCAGACTTTATATGATTCGACTTTTGTGAGTTCAGTGTAGTTTATAATCTCGGAGCCAGACCAAGTTACGAAAGAAGGCAAAGAACTATTACAGAAGATTCTGCCTCCACACGAAGTCACAGGTTCAAAATACTATAGAATAATAATAATAGAAATATCTGCGTTTCTGTGTTAACTGTCCCGCGTAACTGACCACGACAGAAAAGTTATGCAAAATATTGATACCTGTCAGTAAACCAGTGCTCGTGCACTGAAGGTATTAACTGTTTAGCCTGTTACGCAAAGAACAACAAATTGAAGTTTAAACGTGCTGCAAGATTGCTATAAGCTGTATTTTATTATTATTTTTTTCATTTTTAATGTGGTTGTGAATGTCTGTTTAGTTTTTCAGTTCCTTTAGTTTTGGTGTCCCAGGTTGGTTGTGTTGAAAATGTTGACCTCTCTCCTATGCCCATATAGGTTGGTAAGATTCCATATCAAAATTGACTCAAAATGTTTGTGTGTCTGTAATGCTGGATTTGTGCGTAACTCAAATATCTGTCCGTGTGTAATGACTTTGTGAGTCACTTGCTGGATTTGTAATTTTTTGTAATACACAAATCCTGGATTACACACGGACAAAACTAAAGTTAGGCACGAATCACCTGATACACACAGACAAAACTAAATTACGCACGAATCACCTGATAGACACGGTGTATCACGGTTGCCATGGGTACAGATGGTATCCATAGGTATCCCTAAACATCTAATCAATTCAGCCAGGCTTTTTCGATTAGCCTCACTGATAAGGGGTTTTCCGAACAGCTTAGTCTAAATATCTGGAGTTGTCTTCACGTTGAGTGTGTTAAGTTGTGCCATCCTATTAAATGATTTTTGTCTATATAGTCAAATTATATTAGGTTCTGTACCAAAATACTGTATATAATACCAAACTTGTAATAAGCTATACATTTATTTGATAGTGTAATGGCTAATTTCAAGCAAACATTTATTTTTGTGTTTTGAAGGACTTGCTGACACTAATTTCATACAATGGAGTAAAACCAAGTCAGTGGGTATGTATCTTAAGCATTACAAAACAATATGAACAATTTAGAATGTTATTGTTTGAACTTGACAGTGGCATGGCCCTATTTTGCAAGTTGCATTGGCAAAATAAAAAAATGGAAACACAAAATGTGTATAAAACATTGCAATATCAGTGTGTGCAATATCCATATCGCAAAGGACTGTTCAGCATGCAATAATTGTTTGCTAATAAATTCCAAGTGTTCTGAACTTGCATTTTGCAGCAGATAGTCACACTGGACACAAAATGCTCAAGGACACAGAGAGAGTAAAAAAGATATCCATATATTGCACCTGACAATATTAACAAATATTATCGCCATCCCAGGTTTTTTTATTTTGCCAGTGCAACTTGCAAAATAGGGCCATGCCACTGTCAAGTTCAAACAATAACATTCTAAATTACTCATATTGTTTTGTAATGCTTAGATACATACCCACTGATCTTGGTTGCAAGCTGTACTGTCTTAGCTACTGCAACAGCTGAAAGTAGCTTAGCTCACATAAAGAAGAGTTCTAGCTAACAGAGAAACCCCGAACAATACTCAGATGACCCAGCTTTGCACCAGCATTTAAACGCACCAAGTTACACACGAATCTGGGAGCTCCCCGGAAGCTGAAATGTGTCTCAAAAACTTTGTGCAGTCGTAACTTTAGTTTTGTCCGTGTGTATCAGGTGATTCGTGTATTACAAAAAATTACAAATCCAGCAAGTTACGCACAAGTCCAGCATTACAGACGCACAGATATTTGAGTTACGCACAAATCCAGCATTACAGATCGGAGAGATAATATTGAGTTACGCACAAATCCAGCATTACAGACACACAAACATTTTGAGGTCAATTTTCTCTCACATAGACGTTTATACCTGTGCAGGTGCATTGCGTGTGTTAATTACCGACGCTTTAATTACCGGCGTAGGCCGGAACAGAAGGATAAATCGCCGGCACTCCCCCGGCTCCTACTCTCAGTGTTTTCTAAGGCGCAAAAACATTTGTCCCGCTAGTTTTCGTCGCTTCTTTGTAGGAAAACGGAAATGCAGGGAAGGAAGGGTGTTTCTTTGGAGGTGCGTCTCACGAGTTATGGCATTTTTCTAAAACGTGCAACTCCATCTGGGTGGCAGATGGCTGCATAACATTTAGGAGAGCATTCACCAGCATGGTCATCGTAAACCTTAATAATTAGAGTATTTTGACTAGTAGGTCTGGAACCGACTAGTAACAGAGCGATGGACGAGTCGGCCAAGCTCGAGTCGCGCACGCCCAACAATTAACACATAAAAACACAAATCCATTTTTAGCACAAGAGATGTTTTCCAATTGGTTAAAAAAGTGCCAAGTACCCTTTCTCCTTTTCGTAATGTAAGCTCGATTAACAGTGCCTAATAGAGCACATAAAGCTTCACATCTATTCAAATACCCATCAAGTTTTTTAAAGCATATTCTTAAAGAAGGAGGTGAGTCACCTTCATTGCTCACACTAGATTATCTTGATCTGACATGAAGATGGAGGACGAAAGATTTCCTGGTTTCGGGAGCGCCACCCAGAAAGCCAAGAGCCCAAGACTCCATCTCGAAGTCAGAGAGACAAATCCCAGCTGGAAATGCTATATGGCAGGAATATACTCTGATTTCATTTCTACACTCAAATTCCAGGTAAAGGGCTCGTTTGGCTCTTCTGAATTGACTGATTGTTGTATGCCTGCAAGAATCGGCTGCTGCTGTTTTGCTCTACGTCATGTATATGTTGTATGTTCAGACTTGTACATCCACACCAAAAGACCCAGCCCACGTCAGAGGGCAATCCTTGTGAACTTAGGTCATTCTAACACACTAAAGGGCTAAGAGTACATGACACTTTTAGTTATTTTAAAGCGAATATTTCTTAGCATTTCTACTATTGTATCGATATAAAAGTTCTGCTAAAAATTTGTGCTATTTGTAAAATCTTCCTTCTGTTTCACTAGGAATGATCAAAGATCATCCAATCGGCTTACTGTGCAGAGAGTCAAATATGTATTCACATAATTCATTTTCCTCAGCAGACTTTATACTTTTGCCAGGGTGGAGGTAAACCCAAAGTCCAAGTATCCTTCAAAGTGCATCCGGGTCTTGACACCCCTCGGAATTAGAGATAGAGAGGTATGTACTGTTTGTGCACCTACACATATGGCATCTTCTGTACTCGGAGTGATTTTGAATATGCAAGACCAGATTCACCTGGTTGCCTTTGAGGCAAGTACACACATCTCATATAGCAGCATTCTTTTATTACAGGGAGCCTTCAGTAGAGTCACATTTCAAAGTACTGCTGCGAATTAACTGTGCATTTTTATACTGCGTTTTTAGACAGACGTCGACGGGAATACTTACATTTACATGTTGAAGAGCTCCTGGCTCAAAGGGGCATAGATTCTACTCTCCTTTTGCCGCAAGTAGTTTGGGATACGATGATGCGCATGTGACCCACACCAGACAGTCCTGGTTTCACCCTTCCTCCCATTGGAGGTGAGCCTGTTACCACCTTTTCTTTCTTTTGCATCATGACACTAGTCTTTCCCATGTTTTTTATTAAGCTGTTTGACAGTGGAGGAGTATGACATGCCGGACTCCAGAAGACTCTGGGCCAGCTTCTCAGGCAATGCTGAAGGATTGCCTGCTCAAAAACCTGTTCCTGGAGAAGCCCTGCTACCTACGTGCGATGAAATCGCTCCTGGTAAAGTATCATTAATATGTAACACGTAGTATGCTGTATTGGTCTGCTGCTTTTGGAGTTGGAACCAGGCCTCCTAGGTCTGTGTAGGCCCAGTTTGGCCCAGTCTCTTCCACTTAGTACTGCTGGGCATGGATATCTTCGAGCCTTTGGGATCATGCACAGAAAATAAGCCCATCTCAGCAATGCTGTTCTTCTTTAAATGCTTTTTTGTAACTACAGTTTAGGTACATATGCACGTTAACTGCTACTGTAATTGTCAGTGCCATCGAAAACAGATTTAACACTTGGACACATAGATTAGGTAATTTAGACTCCTTAACACAATAACACACAACAACAACATCTCTGGTCGCACAGATTAACAAATAATATTCACATCCATCCATTTTCTTCACTGATTCCTTTCAGGGTTGGGGGTATTCATTGCTAGGTGGTTGCTAGGTAACACCATAATGTCATGATATATTATGTATAATTTAGCGTTTGTGGATAAATGAGATGTTAGTGTTATAGAGTTTCAAATGATAGTATGCTTTTATAAAGTGTTATAGTTGCATAAATGCTAAAAACAGGTCATTTTATAGCATGTTAAATCTCCATAGGATAGGTAAGAACCTTCAGGCCACCGTGTGCCAAGTTTGGTCTCCCACCCCTGTTGGTGTAGAAGGAAGTTGCAGAAAGAAACAAACAAACACACACACACACACACACACACACAACACACACACAACACACAAAGAATTCCGAGAATATTTCAGTAAGATTCAACATGTTGATTTCGTCATCGCTTCACCAGACATATTGTAAGCCAACATCAGCTAAGTTTAGTGTCAGCTCAAAGCAAGGTTCCATTGTGAATACCAATTAAACACACAAAGAAAAATATCGTATAAATTTGCATGTGCCCTTCCTGTTAGTTTTGGTTTCACTTCATTGCAACATTAAAGCTGCACAAACAGTTTGTGTAGGGAAACCACACCCCTCCACCACAATTACATTTGAAGAATGCCACCAAACTGGGGCAGCATTGGAATGCTGGGAGGATGCAATTGATGGTTTATTCTCTTCATGTAGGAATATTTTCTTTCTGTTCTTTTGCAGATGACCCTTCAAGCAGCACCTCTGAAGTACAGTGACTTAGTTGGAATTTTTGATACTGCAAAGAGAAATGTCAGAGGGAGATAGGTCCACCATGACACAGAGAGACAGATGAAACAAAGTCCTGCTATGAATGACGAACACAAAAAGAGTACATCCCTTTGGTTGGTGTACACGTCAGCAAACAGAGTGTTTCATAATTGTCTGTCTCTGTCTTTGCTGTCAACCACCTCACGTCACGATCCAACTCCGCCTCACAGGAACAAACTCTTTACTGGGGGACAGTAAGATGGAAAAGACCCAGGATCAGAATGCACTCGGCGCCGATATGGATTTTGCTTGAAGTTGGTTCAGTTGCCTGCAAGTACAGGGAGGAAACAGAAGGTTCTTCATCATCCTGTGAACTACATGCCCATCTGGAGGGAACACCATCTCTCAATACTGACACTCTCCAGAGTATCAAAAGAATGACCTGTCAGCTCCTGTCCTTAAGCTGAAGAAGTGAGTACTTTCACGTCGTCACGCCTGCAGTTTTCCCTTGCTTATTATGATCTGTTTTTTAAGTTAGATCCAGTCTGAGTTGACGTGTTAAACGACTAACTGGATGGATAAACACCATGGTACAGTTTAGAGAAATGTGTTCGGTGGGCTTCTCTTGCAGAAGGAGGTCAGACGGAGTTACAATGAGAGCTTTATCTTTGCAGAAAGTGATGAGAGCAACCGTGAAGAGTTTTCACATATAACCCTGCCACACACGAGCAAAAGCACCACCAACAGGTAAGACATTTAACCATATATTCTTTTGTGCTCAGTTCAGTTCCAATTAAAGAAACGGTAGTATCCCTTCCAGTACTAAAAGACTGGTTTCTTTTACTGGATGCAGGACGTGTAGCAGTTCCTTACTCTGCCTATGGAGGCAGAATCGAGCCATCCTCATCTCCAGGCCACGCTAAACTAAGCCAGAGGTGATCTGTTTGTTATCTGGAAATTTGGTGAGCGCAAACAAGTTGAAAACATGAGGCTGAAAATGGTTAAACCACTTCCACTGGAGGAATTTGAAGCCCAGTCCCAGACTGTACCTCAGGTACTGTAGCACTGAGAGGCTATTGAACTTATAAAATACTGGGTTTGTACTGTATTTTACTTACTTACTAGATGATATGTAAAGAATTTTAACTAGTTTTTATTAAAGAAGTGTATGCCTTCAGTGAATTTTAGAAGAAGATGAAGGAGCTCAGCAAGCTGCAAACAAGTATTACGCATGTAAATAAGTTAGGCAGATAGTTATTTAATAAACTAATATGAGAACATTCATTTCATCTATGGACAAAATAAAGACCTTAATGTACTGAAGTGTTTGTTTTCCTTTTAGGTAAGGATTTGAATACACTGTTTGATTGCATGGTGATAACTACACATGTAGCAAATGTTGGCTTATATGTGGTCAAAACCTGTTCCCGGATAGATTATCAGCAAGGCAGTCTCAAAAAAATCCAGAGTCCACAGTGGTACAGGAGAAAAAGGAAATATAGTTCAAATTTATTTAAATTTAACAGTGAAATGAATTTGCTGTTTGCTGATGATCATCAGCAGGGAATGACCAAAGACAAAGAATAAACCTGAAATTCACACAAATAAAAAACATCAAATCTCTTCTTCCTTATCCAGATAACTGTTCTTAGGGACACCTGGATCAACAAGCTGAGCAAAAGCATCCGGTAGAGCCTCAGGAATACTGGGCAAGGGCGTGAGCAACATAAATGAGACTTGTCGGGACACTCACAAGGTTTCCAAGTGTCTAACTCCTGGCTGTGGTGCACTACAACATGCAGGGTCCCTTGTGCAGAACTCACTGGCCAGACTTACGCCAAGGCGGCGATGCACCTGCCACAGCGTGCTGACATGTCCTCAGGACCTGGTCTGGGGACAATGGATCACTAGCCCCAGCAAGTAAGACAGAATGCATTTGCACAACTTTCCTTTTTCCTTCCATGTCTTAGATACTAAATTTGGAATTCATTATACACACACATTCGCCTCCCACTGCGTTTGTGGGAGTTTTTAATAGTGAATGAAATATAATTGATTACTGAATCTAAAATAATCTATTATTTTTGTCAGTAATATGTCATCATTTGATGTCTAGGCCAAAGAGAAATCCTCTCTTGGTGGACTTGGTTCTGGATAATACTGGGGTTCATTACAGCCTCCCTTGGGGTTCACGACCTCCGCACGCGAAGCCGTGTCCATACGGTATCATCTCCAGACGTACTACTGCTCTGGATAAGGGTAAATCAACTGCTGAGTCACACACCATAAATTGCAAAATGAGAATGCATCGAAACTTTGTAATGCAGCGCGGATAACTTAAGGTATTCCTTGTGTCCTTAGATTTTTTTAGGAAAATGGTAAGTAATGTAGCGATTGAAATATAGAGAAATAATCTAGTAATAATAATAATAAAGACAAACAGAGTAGAACTGTACAATTCTAAGAAGTAAGTTCAGGAATAATTCTCCAGGCCTCTATTGGACTTTAATCTTGTCGGTGGCATTTGTGACAGAGCTGCCACTGCGTTTTACAGATGGACACTCACTCCATAAGACTGTTGTTTCTGTCCATTCTTTGCATAAATTCAGCATACCTCAGTTTTCTTGTTTGCGGCTCGACAGCCACTCTTGGAGAACATTTGACCAAGCATCACCCAGGTCCTTTATCAAGTTCACTGCATTTTGCCTTCTTAAGGCCATGACTCTTCAAATACTGTTAATCTGCTGTAGATAGAGTTTTAGGCCTGCCATATCTTCTTTTCGTCCTCCACTTATCAAATTTCCTTAATTTTTTAGGATACTATGTCAACTTTTTGACTAATAGCTCGAGAACCATCTTGAGATCGTAAAGATGCTGTTAACTCGCGCTCAATCTCAGAATTTTTTGTGGTTTTACGACAGGTTCTAGTCTAGTACCTAAGATATAAATTAAAAGTGGTCGTTTGCTACATTGTTTGTTATCTCTTTTTGAGTTAATGTATTTTTGTGTTTGAATTATTATAGGCTTAGGTCTTAAAAAAACATAAGAACCCATTCCTCTGAAAATCTGGAGGCATGTACAAGCACTGAAAATGAGTGAAAACTTCTGAAGACCTTCTAAAAGCCTGGAGACCATTGCTCAATACCACTTTGAAAAATTACAGGAAGCCGCTCCAAAAATATAAAGAAATGAGGGGTGACTGAAGACCTTTATTAACAGTACTGTACACTCCTGTGGTCATGGATTTCTGAAAATGACGATGAGATTGGAACTGTTTTTGCTCGTGCCCGTACCGGTTTGTGTTGCAGAAGTTGTTCATGGTTGGCAGGAGCCTTTGCTTGAGTCTGTGTGTTTGGGGGAGGACAAGTGAGTGAGCTGAGAGAATATTGCAGTGCTTCATACAAGCAACAATACCTCTCAGGGCTTATGCTGCTGAATATGAGAAATACGTGGGACTACATAATTTGGACATAAGCACTCACATTTCTTGATCAAAGTTTGTGTTTAAAAATTATGTGTCGAAATTAGGCAAGTGTAAGACTGGGGTCAGTGGGATCTTGATGTCATTAGGATGCATTCTTTATTACATGAACTCTTGTTTTCCTTATTTTTTTGTTTGTACTTTTGCTATCCAGATTACAGAAGACTCATCACAAGAAATCTATACAAACAATTGTGAATCAGGTCAAAGAAATGGAAATAATTGAACAATCCTTGCCATCTCTCTTTAGTGATTGTTTGTACTATGCTGTATGCAAAAACTCTGACAAAGAAAAGAGAGAAGTTGAGCCACAGCAGGACCACCTTGCTCTGAAAAGCTACGCATGCAGATTGACAAGGTAAGGCTAGGTATTTAATTCTATTTTGAACATAAATTTTTATCTTTTAACATACATCCTAGATTTTTATGGCTTTCCCATTGAATTTTGGTTATTTTTTATGTTTAGGCATGTGAAGAATGTGACATTACTGACAGAAAGCTACGTGAAAAACCCCATAGGATTACGAGGAACTGAGTGACAAGAGGGAGTGGATGAAACAAATCCCAGAACAGGCTTAGAAGTCACGAGGCTCGAATGGATGAAGCGGCTGCTTCTGTAGTAAATATTAAATAAAGAATTAATTTATGAATCCATCCTTCTTTTTTCTAATCTGTCAACAGGAACATCTTGGCAAGATATTGTCAGACTATGACCTCATGGAAGAATTTTTCTACTGTATTTCAAACAATGATGTCAACAAAAAGTAAAGAGTGTATGATTGTCATCAATTTAAAGGGAATTGGTTTTTAGATCGTTGGGATGCTTCCGCGGGACTCTATAGTGATTTATCTGTGCAGGTGGCACAGCGATTGCATGGCCACATAAGCAGAATCGACCAGATGAAAGTAAGGCCGCTCCAGCACTTGGAGGATGAGGAGCTCCTTCCGCAAGACCCAGCTAACTGACCAGAGCAACTTTGAGGTGCATCTAAACAATCTCTGAAAGGTCTATTCAACTGACAAGTTTTGTTCCAGGACGACTTCTTTTCTTTTCTACTACTTCTTCTTTTCTACTTCTGAATTAAAGAATGAAATCTGAGGTTATGCTACTCGGCCCCACAGAGAACATGGCAGTACTCAGCCAGACGCTTGCTCCAAATGGATCCTCCGCCATATAACGGATAAACTTCGGAGTCATTTCTGACCAGGATATGTCCTTAAACAGTCACACACTGCTCCGAAACAAATATGTTCCACTGCCTTTTTTTATTTGCACAGTATTCGATACGATCTAGAAACATTCTGTGTCAGAGTGATGCTGAGCAACTAGCTCATGTATCTTTCTTACCAGGAGGGACTGTATTGTGTCGTTGTCTGGTGTGCTCAATAACTCCCTTTACAAGCCTTCCAGTTGATCCAAACTGCTACAGCTAGAGTACTGACCAGGGACTCAGAAAGAAAAACACACTTCTCACCATATTGGCTATTCTTTCATTAGCTCCCTGTTAACTGAATTTAAAATTCTTCTCCTCACATAAAAGGTCTTGAAATACCAGTCTCCAAATTATCTTAAAGAACTCATCTGAGGAATAGGCTGCTGTGGTTCCGATGATGCACGTTCTTCTTCACTCTGACTGTCCATGTGTTTATACACCACTTTGCATTTAATCACTAGTTATTATTAGCTTGGTTTTCCTTAGTGTGTTGTCTGTCTCCCTCTGGATCTTTCCTCTTTCCCCTTACCACCAACTGCTTGCAGCAGATGGAGCCGCCCTTGCCCGAGCCCGGTCTCTGCCAGAAGGTTTCGTCCGTTCAAGGCAGTTTTCGTCCATGTCACCAAAGTGCTTGTTCATAGGGGGTTGTCTGATTGTTGGAGTTTCTGTCGAATTGTAGGGTCTTACAATATAAAGTGCAGCTAGGTAACAACTATTGAGCGAATTGGTACTATATAAATAAAAATGAACTGCTTTAGTCAACACACTGACCACGTCTACAACGCAGAAGCCTACCAATCTAATATCTTGATGTTATATGTTTCTAAATTACTCAGTCTGTTATTTAAATCTGCATTTCTAGATGATTGTTGCTGGGTTTGCTAGCCATGGAGACATTGATCATGCCCATGAGATGGCCAACAATGTCAGGCTTAGAAGCAAGCAACTTAAGGAGTGCCAGACTATGGCCCAAAGTTACAACAGCAGAGAACGCTTGTTCGGCATGCCTGTCACAAACGTAAGGGAAACCAAGTGGATCATGATAAATAATTTTTGTGTGATTAATTCATTCCAGAGGGTTTCAAAAACTAAAGAGTAACAATTTGTTTCTGGGGTGTGAAATGTATATTACAGTACAATGAGCTGCAGAAGCTTGTAAAAGACTTCCAGCCTTATAGAGATCTGTGGACCACCACGTCTGATTCGGCTGCGTTGGAGTGAAAGCTGGCTCCATGACCCTCTGTCTTCCATTGCTTATCCGGAAGCAGCTTGAGCTGAAATGTCACCGAAGCCTACAAGACCATACACAAATGTATTAAACAGTTCAACGGACATTCCGGTAGGTGACATGCGCACTACCATTTAAATTTGACTGAGTCTGTGTTTCCCTTTGAAAATGTGACTAACTTGTTGTTTAATGGGCTGCTCTTGGTGCCTGAGACAACTCTAGAGTGCCAAATGGTGGACCAATCGGACCAAGATCTTGATATTTTGGCCTTATATCCCTTTAATCCAGGGAATGGAGTCTGGGGATGAAGAGCTGCCACCGGAAGTTCAGAAAGGATTTTAGTTACAGTCAAAGCGCAAAGCCAACTTGAACCTCATCCCACTGCGGGCCTGCAGAACTATGTAGATGACATAGCTCAAAGTGGCTGAAGAGGCTGGGAAAATACGCCATCGAAGGAGGATGCGAACGAGAATCATTTTGTATAGTGTTTGTAAAGATTGATGTGTTGTCTCGCTGTATTTTTATTATAAAATAAATATAAAAAAGCTCAGTAAGGGGTGTCCTGCTGTTTTAAAGTAGCAGTAACCACTACCTTGCCAGTCTACGCTGTCAGTGAAACATTTTCACAAAAACTTGTGCTTCTCTGCTTTGCATACATTTTACCAGGCCCCTGGAAAGTATGGAACAAGACTGGTCGACAGTAGTTGTTGTTCTGCTACAAGGACACGCTGGGAGCCTAACATTTTAACAAGCTCAATTGAAGCATCCCAAGTGCCATGACCACATTGTCATGACGCAAGCACGTCCTTCACCCTTCAAAATGTTTGAGGATACATCAGTACTGGGAGCGCAAGCTCAGACTGACTCAGGTACACACACACGCAGAAATCTATCAGTTCTGGAAGTCTTGCGTTTCGGAACATTGCCATGTACTGTTCCACGTCGTGCTGCTGCCTCTTTTGGTGTATAGAGGATGTGCTGGAGGAGTGGCTGATACTGTCAGCCATCCTGGTGGAACCCATTCTTCAGTTCTGATGACATCAACCAGAAAGCCCGAGGAAGGGAAAAAGATACCAGGAAATGGAAGAAAACCGGAGGCATGAAAATGCCTCTTAATATAAAAAAAGGTCAGACCAAGAGCTTCATGTCACACAAAATTCCAAATACTGGCGTTTGTGTGTACAGAGCCGATTGTTTCCAGGTCACATTGTGTTCAGATGCTCATCTACTAACAGGACTAAAGAAAGCGACCGTCTTTTGGAAACAGGTGCAGAAGGGTCTCAGTGAGTACTTGGAGACAAAAAACGAGTGTTATTCCCCAGGTAGCCGACAGGAAAAGTGTCCGTAAAAACATTCTTTAAGTTTCAGTCTTACCCCCCCCAAATCTACAAAACCATCCTTTTAGTGCTATAAATGCAGATAGGTAAGTAACTGTGTTCTACGTGCTACACCATCAGCATTCTGTTTCTAGGTTTCACTTCCTGTCAAATCCACGAACTCTTGCAGATTCTGCTCCCAAACCAAGCATCCACTGCTGTTCACACACCTGCAGAAAGAATGTTGCACAGGTTTGTTTCAACTCCACGTTACACGTCAAGGAAGACAAACACCGTGTAACACAAAGACTTCTGTCGGTTCTCAGCTTCAGTTTCAGTCAGACCTACACATCACTGACTCTGCAGAAGGCAGGAAGAAAACTGTTCCATTCAGCTGAGTCCGACTAGTAATGTGGGAGGGACTGGCTGAGGGATGCTGCAGAAATCTATGAAAGCAACTTTGAGGGATAACATTGGGTGCTCACTCAAAGACTACCCTGAGGTACATAAAACTAACTTTTATTGTTTTCACATGTACAAGCATTTTAGTAGAATGTCATATGCTCTCTTTCTCAGCAACCACGTGTAGAGTGGGTATTATCAAACTAAGTGGTGATAGCTGGCTGTCAGGTTTTTGGACCGCGGCTTAAGTAACAGGGAAGATAGGATTGTTCAATCCCCAGCTACAGTGTGGACATCAGATCACACTAGGCAGTAAGAATTATTTTATTATTTATTGTCATACGAAACTTCACGCAAACACTACAACATGACCTTTTATTTGTGAAGTTCCGGTGACTTGGCGGAAGCCTCAAACACGCACAGAATGTTTCTCATTGTTATAGGAAGCTCCACGCTAAGGATGTACAAAACGGCGAGATACCCAAGCATCAATGACTTTGAGTGGATCAGCCAACTAGGTCTGACCGTTCATTTTGTTTTCGTTCCGCATATATATGGTGTAAATGTGAAATATTGTATATTGTGGATGCAGGATAAGTGTTACATCGATGACATCTTGTTTGTAGATATTACTGGGCGAGAAGTGATTTGTACATCCGTGCAGCGAACTGGATACTTTCGTAATGGCATATGCAGTACCCAACTTCTGACGCCTGGGTTATTACGCCGCTCACTGACAGGAGAGATGTCGTCCAACCACTACTCTACCCGGATTTTAACTGACGGCATACACCCATTCGCAACATAATGGCTCTTTTACATGCTACTCACCTAAACAACTGCATGGCGGAGGCGCCTGCAGGTCCAGCTGATCAGAGCAGTTGAAAACTACCGTCTGGATGGCCAGAGCCTTTCCAAGATCTTTAGTAGTTTCTGTCTTTCCTGTGCCTGCTGGACCTGCAGGCGCCCCTCCAAACTTAAGGTGCAGAGCTCCTGTTAGGGTCAAGTAGCATCTAAAAGAGCCAGATTAGTGTTCAAATGGGTGTATGCCATTCAGTTAAAATCAGGGTAGAGTAGTCATTAGACTTAACATCTACCTGTCAGTGAGCGGCGTGATGACCAGGCGTCCAGAGTTACCAAGGTACTCATATCCATACAAAAATTCTGCATTCACTGCACGGATGTACAAATCACTTCTCGCCCAGTAATATCTACAAACAAGATCTAATCAATGTAACACTTATCCTGCATCCACAATATACAATATTTCACATTTACACCATATATATGCAGAACAACAAAATAAACAGATAACCTAAGTTGGCTGATCCACTCAAAGTCATTGATGCTTGAGACCTCCTGCTCCACCATTTTGGCTGCTACATCCTTAGCGTGGACTTCTATAACAATAAGGGCAGAGAGCACAGCTCTCTGCATCTTAGAGAGCTTCCCTCGCACAAGCTTCACCAAGTCACCCAACTTCACAAATAAAAGATAGAATGTTGTTATACTGTTGCGTGAACATTGTTCATTATGAGCAATAAATAATAAAATGGTTATATTTTTTACTGCCTAGTCTAATATCATGTCCACACCTGTGTCTGTAGCTGGGGATAAAGACGGGTGGCCAAGTCTCCCTGTTCCAAAGCTTTTGACACTTCAGCAGTCCAGAAGACCTGACAGCCAGCTATCACCACTTGACCCGGCCATGATAATACCCACTCTACACGTGGTTGCTGAGAAAGAAGAGAGCATATAACATCTTACTAAAATGCTTATTACATGTGAAAAACAATAAAAGTTAGGTTTATGTACCTCAGGGTAGTCTTTGAGTGAGCGGCCAATGTTATCCCTCAAAGTTGCTTTCATAGATTTCTCCACATCCCTCAGCCAGTCCTCCACATTACTAGTCGGACTCACTGGATGGAACAGTTTTACTTCCTCCCCTTCTGCAGAGTACATGTGCGTGATCTGTAGGTCTGACTGAAACTGAAGCTAAGAACCGACAGAAGTCTTAGTCGCAGTGTACGCATGTTGTCTTTCCTTAACATGTAACAGTGAACTAAAGCAAACCTGTGCAATGTTCTCAAAGCATTTACGCAGGTGTGGCTGAACAGCAGTGGGATCTTTGGTTTGGGACAGAATCTCCAAGAGCTCATCATCTGACAGGAAGTAAAACCTGCAAACAAATATTAATGGTGTAGCACATTAAACACAGTTACTTTACCTAGTACCACAATTCTGCTCATTTATAGCACTAAAAGGATGGTTTTGGGGGTTTTTTTGTTGGGGGGGGGTCCTCACTTTTTGAGATATGAGTTGTTAAGACTTGAAACTTAAAGAGAAAAAAATGTTTTTAAGGACACTTTTCCTGTGGCTTACCTGGGGAATAACACTCGTTTTGTCTCCAAGTACTCACTGAGACCCTTCTGCACCTGTTCCAAAAGAGCGTTGCACTTCTTAAGTTCTGTTAGTAGATCGAGCATCTGGACACAGCTCAATGACCTGGAAACAATCGCAAAAACAATCATATATACACACAAACGCCAGTATTATTGAAATTTGTGTCACATAGAACTCTAAATCTCTCTCTGACCTTTTTATTATTAAAGGCACTTTTCATAATACTCCTCCAGTTTTGTTCCATTTCCTGGTATCTTTTTCCTTCCTCAGGCAGCTGCTGGTTGATGTCATCAGAACTGAAGATGGGTTCTAGATACAGCCAGGAACGCTGACATATCAGCCACTCTTCCAGCACATCCTGTATGCACCAAAAGAGGGCAGCAGCACAACATGAGACAGTACATGACAATGTTGCAAGACGCAAGACTTCCAGAGCTGATAGATTTCTGCGTGCGTGTGTGTACCTGAGTCAGTCTGAGCTTGCGCTCCCAGGTGCTGATCTGTGCCTCAAACATTTTTTTGAAGGGTGAGAAGGACATGCTCTGCGTCATGACAATGTGGTCATCAAGCAGCTGGGATGCTTCAACTGAGTTTGTTAAAATGTAGGTTCCCGTGTCCTTGTAGGGCAAAACATCAACAACTACTGTCGACCAGTCTTGTTCCATCTTTTCCAGGGCCTGGGTGAAAATGTATGCAAAGCAGAAGAAGCACAAGTTTTTGTGAAAATATTCACACACTGACAGCGTAGACTGGCAAGGTGAGTGGTTACTGCTACTTTAAAACAGCAGGAGCACCCCTTACTGAGCTTTTATATTTATTTTATAATAAAAATAAGCAACAACACACCAATCTTTACAAACCCTATACAAAACACTTTAGACTAGGATTCTCATTCAGCAGTACCTGTTCAATGGTGTATTCTTTCCCAGCCTCTTCAGCCACTTGAGCTATGTCATCTACATAGTTCTGCAGGCCAAGCTCCAGGCAGTGGGATAAGGTCAAGTTGGCTTTGGGCTTGACTGTAACTTGAATGCTTTCTGAAAGTATTTCCCAGTGGCGGCTCTTCATCCCCGGGTTTCTTAGTCCCTGGATTAGAGGGATATAAGGCCGGAAGTCCTCAATCTTGGTGCAAATTAGATTTGCCACCATTTGGCACTCTAGAGTTGTGTAAGGCACCAAGAGCAGCCCATTAAACAACAAGTCAGTCACATTTTCAAAGGGAAACACAACTCAGTCAAATTTAAATGGTAATACGCATGTCACCTACCAGGAATGTCCTTGAACTGTTTAATACATTTGTGTATGGTCTTGTAGGCTTCAGTGACATTTCGCTCAAGCTGCTCAGGATCAATGGAAGACAGAGGGTCATGGAGCCAGCTTTCACTCCAACGCAGCCAATCAGACGTGGTGGTCCACAGATCTCTATAAGGCTGGAAGTCTTTTACAAGCTTCTGCAGATGATTGTACTGTCATATACATTCACACCCAAAACAAATTGTTACTCTTTAGTTTTTGAAACCCTCTGGAATGAATTAATCACACAAAAATTATTTATCATGATCCACTTGGTTTCCCTTACATTTGTGACAGGCATGCCGAACAAGCGTTCTCTGCTGTTGTAAGTTTGGGCCATAGTCTGGCACTCCTTAAGTTGCTTGCTTCTAAGCCTGACCTTGTTGGCCATCTCATGGGCATGATCAATGTCTCCATGGCTAGCAAACCCCGCAACAATCATCTAGAAATGCAGATTATATAACAGACTGAGTAATTTAGAAACATATAACATCAATGTAATTAGTAGCTCTGCCATATAGTGGAAGCATGGTGCACTGTGTTGACTAAAGCAAAACTAATTTCAATTTTATTTATATAGTACCAATTCACTACAATAGTTGCCTCACTGCACTTTATATTGTAAGACCCTACAAAATTCAACAGAAAACTCCAACAATCAGACAACCCCCTATGAACAAGCACTTGGTGACAGTGGGAAGGAAAAACTCCCTTTGAACAGGACGAAACCTCTGGCAGAACCAGGCTCAGGGACGGGCAGCCATCTGCTGCAAGCAGTTGGTGGTAAGGGGAAAGAGGAAAGATCAGAGGGAGACAGGACAAAAGACACACTAAGGGAGAGCCGGAGTTTAATAATAACTAATGATTAAATGCAAAGTGGTGTATAAACACATGGACAGTGAGAAAAAGAGAGTGAAGAAGAAACAGTGCATCATGGGAAACTTCCCAGCAGCCTATTGCTGCATAGAGGGTGTCTGTCTCACTAATTCAAATTGGAATCTAGTTTTACAGGAGAGGGGCCTGAAAGCTGAAGGCTCCTCCTCCCATTCTACTTTTAAATAGCCTAGGAACCACAAGAGCTGGCTTAAGCATTTTTGGGATAATATTGTACTATGAGTTCTTTAAGATAATTTGGAGACTGATTATTCAAGACCTTTTATGTGAGGAGAAGAATTTTAAATTCAGTTAACAGGGAGCTAATGAAGAAAAGCCAATATGGGAGAAATATGCTTTCTTTCTAGTCCCTGTCAGTACTCTAGCTGTAGCAGTTTGGATCAACTGAAGGCTTGTAAGGGAGTTTTTAGAGCACCCTGACAATGACTTACAATAGTCCTGCCTAGAAGTAAAAAAAAAAAAATGCATAAACTAGTTTGTCAGCATCACTCTGACACAGAATGTTTCTAATTGTATCAATATTGTGCAAATAAAAAAAGGCAGTGGAACATATTTGTTTGGAGCGTGTGTGACTGTTTAAGGACATATCCTGGTCAAAAATGACTCCAAAATTTGTCACGGTGATACTGGAGGCAAAGAAATGGCATCCGGAGCAAGCATCTAGTTAGACGCCATGTTTCTGTGGGGCCGAGTACAATAACCTCAGTTTCATCTTAATTCAGAAGTAGAAAAGAAGAAGTAGTAGAAAAGAAAAGAAGTCATCCTGGAACAAAACTTGTCAGTTGAGTAGACCTTCAGATTGTTTAAATGCTCCTCAAAGTTGTTCTGGTCAGTTAGCTGGGTCTTGCGGAAGGACTCCTCATCCTCCAAGTGCTGGGCGGCTGCTGCTTTCATCTGGTTGATTATCTTATGTGGCCATGCAATTGCTGTCCACCTGCACAGATAAATCCCTATAAATCCCACAAGGTATCCAACGATCTAAAACCAATTCCCTTTTAATTGATGATAATCATACACTTACTTTTTGTTGACATCATTGTTTGGAATACAGTGGAAAAATTCTTCCATGAGCTCATAGTCTGACAATATCTTGCCAAGATGTTCCTGTTGACAGATTAGAAAAAAGAAGGATGGATTCATAAATTAATTCTTTATTTAATATTTACTACAGAAGCATGCCACTTCATCCATTCAACCTTGTAACTCCTAAGCTGTTCTGGGATTTGTTTCATCCACTCCCTCTTGTCACTCAGTTCCTCGATGTTATGGGGTTTTTCACGTAGCTTTCTGTCAATAATGTCACATTCTTCACATGCCTAAACATAAAAAATAACCAAAATTCAATGAGAAAGCAATAAAAATGTAGGATGTATGTTAAAAGATAAAAATTTATGTTCAAAATAGAATTAAATACCTAGCCTTACCTTGTCAATCTGCATACATAGCTTCAGAGCAAGGTGGTCTAGCAGTGCTGTAGCTAAACTCTCTCTTTTCTTTGTGAGAGACTTGCATACAGCATCAATACGAACAAGAAATGGACCAATCACTAAAGAAGATGGCAAGGATTGTTCAATTATTTCCATTTCTTTGAGCTGCTGCTTCACCTCTTGTATCAGTTCTTGTGATGAGTCTTCTGCATTATGAGATCTGATAGCAAAATTACAAACAAAAAAATAAGGAAAACATGAGTTCATGTAATAAAGAATGCATCCTAAATAGACCATAAATCCCACTGACCCCAGTCTTACACTTGTGAAAACTGGACACATAATTTTAAACACAAACTTACGTGAGAATGTAAGTTTTTATGTCCAAATTATGTAGCTCCACGTATTTCTCATATTCAGCAGCATAAGCCCTGAGAGGTATTGTTGCTTGTATCAGAACACTGCGGATCTTCTCTCTCAGCTCACTCACTTGTGGTTCCCCCAAACACACAGACTCAAGCAAAGGCTCTCCAACCATAAACAACTTCTGCAACACAAACTGGTACGGGCACGAGCAAAACAGTTCAAATATCATCGTCATTTTCAAAATCCATGACCACAGGAGTGTACAGTACTGTTAAATAAAGGTCTTGAGTCACCCCTCATTTCTTTATATTTTTCTTTCAAGGAGCCAGGGCTTCCTGTAATTTTTCAAAGTGGTATTGAGCAATAGTTCTCCAGGCTTTCTAAAGGTCTTTCAAAGTTTTCACTCATTTTCAGTGCTTGTACATGTCCATTTTCAGAGGAATGGGTTTTTATGTTTTTTAAGACCCTTAACACTGACCTATGAATCATTCAAACACAAAAAATACATTTAACTCAAGAGATGACCCAGTGTTCTGTCACCACATAACAAACAATGTAGCAAACAACCACTTTTAAATTATATCTTTAGGTACTGACTAGAACCTGTCATAAAACCACAAAAAATTCTAAAGATAACACAAGTTAACAGGCATAAATGAGCATCTTTGCATCTACAAGATGGTTCTCAAAGAGCTATTAGTCAAAAACCTGACATGGTGTCCTTAAAGAATTTAAGGAAATTTGATAAGTGGAGGACAAAAGAAGATATGGCAGGCCTAAAACTCTATCTACAGCAGATTAACAGTATTTGAAAGTCATGGCCTTGAGAAACGGGGAAAAATCCAGTGAAGACTTGATAAAGGACCTGGGTGATGCTTCATTAGAAATGTTCTCCAAGAAAGAGTGGCTGTCAAGAAGCCATTCTTAACGAACAAGAAAAAACTGAGGTATGCTAAATTATGCAAAGAATGGACAGAAAACAGTGAGAACAGGTCTTATGGAGTGAGTGTCCATCTGTAAAACACAGTGGCAGCTCTGTCATGGAACAAAAGTCAGCCAACATCCGAAGAAGAGATTTAGAGGTCCGTCAAGAGGCCTGGAGAACTATTCCTGAAGACTACTTCTTTAGAATTGTACAGTTGTACTCTGTTTTGGTCTTTATTATTATTATTACTAGATTATTTCTATTTATGTTGGCACATTTCAATCGCTGCACTTACTTACCATTTTCCTAACAAAATCTAAGGACACAAGGGATGGCTTAAGACTTATGCACAGTACTGCATTATGAAGTTTTCAATGCATTCTCATTTGCAATTTATGGTGTGTGACTCAGCAGATTTGATTTACCCTATCAAGCAGTGGTGCACTACGTGTGGAAATAATGCCGTTATCAAACAGCTTCACCGTGGATGTCGTAAAATTTTCCAAGGGAGGGCTGTAATGAACCCCAGTCTTATCCAGAACCAAGTCCACCAAGAAGAGAGGATTTCTCTTTGGCCTAGACATGGATAATGATGACATATTACTGACAAAAATAATGATTATTTTAAGTACAGTAATCAATTATATTTCATTCACTATTAAAAACTCCACAAACGCAGTGCAGGGGAGCAAATGTGTGTGTATAATGAATTCCAAATTATATTAAGACAGTGGAAGAGGAAAAAGGAAAGTTGTGCAAATGCATTCTGTCTTACTTGTAGGGGCTAGTGATCAGGTTGTTCCCCCAGACCAGGTCCTGAGGACATGTCAGCACACTGTGGCAGGTGTCCATCACCACCTTGGTAAGTCTGGCCAGTGAGTCCTGCACAAGGAAGCGCAGGGAGTCCTGCATGTTGTAGTGCACCACAGCCAGGAGTTTAGACAGCTTGGAAACCTTGTAGGTGTCCCAACAAGTCTCATTTATGTTGTACGCGCCCTTGCCCATATTCCTAAGGCTGTACCGGATGCTGTTGCTCAGCTTGGTGATCCAGGTGTCCCTAAGAAACAAGTTTATCTGGATAAGGAAGAAGAGATTTGATGGTTTTTTTTATTTGTGTGAATTTCAGGTTTATTCTTTGTCTTTGGTCATTCCCTGCTAGTGATCATCAGCAACAGAATTCATTCACTGTTAAATTTAAATAAATTTGAACTATATTTCCTTTTCTCCTGTACCACTGTGACTCTGATTTTTTTTTAAGCTGTTGCTGATAATCTTCTGGGAAAGGTTTGACCACATATAAGCCACATTTGCTACATGTGTAGTTATCACCATGCAATCAAACAGTGTATTCAAATCCTTACCTAAAAGAAACAAACACTTCAGTACATTAAGATCTTTATTTTGGTAAAGATGAAATGAATGTTCTCATATTAGTTTATTAAATAACTATGTACCCTAACTTATTTACATGGTTAATGCACGTTTCTGTTTGACTCTCAGACTACTTCATACCTTCTATTGCTTTCTGAAGTCAGAACAAAAGAGCGTCAGTTTTTCTTAATGAAAGCATTTAAATTGTTTGTGTCTGCTGATGCATAATTCAAATAATAAGACCCATGTTTTTAACCCAATAGCCTCTCAGTGCTACAGTACCTGAGCGTGCATCTGAGACTGGACAGCTTCAAATTCCTCCAGTGGAAGTGGTTTAACCATTTTCAAGTTGAAGAGCCTCATGTTTTCAACTTGTTTGCACTCACACCAAATTTCAGATAACAAACAGATCACCTCTGGCTTAGTTAGCATTGACCTGAAGATAAATGCAGCTCGATTCTCCTCATAGGCAGAGTAAGGAACTGCTACACGTCCTGCATAGATAAAAGAAACCAGTCTTTTGATTCTGAAGGTGTTAACTGATGCTACATTTCTTTAATTGGAACTGGACTGAGCACAAAAGTATATATGGTTAAATGTCTTACCTGTTGGTGGTACTTGCTCAGGGGCCTTCTGTGGCAGGGTTATATGTGAAAACTCTTCAGGGTTGCTCATCACTACTTTGTCAAAGATCAAGCTGTTCATTGTACGGTCATACTCCAGTCTGACCTCCTTCTCCAAGCCCACAACACATTTCTCTAAACTGTACACATAATCTTGCCTTTATCCATCCAGTTAGTTGGTTAACACGTCAACTCAGACTGATCTAACTTAAAAAAGCAGATCATAATAAGCAAGGGGAAAACTGCAGCAGTAACAAGACATGAAAGTACTCACTTCTTCAGCTTAAGGCCAGGAGCTGACAGGGTACGTCTTTTGATACTCTGGAGAGTGTCAGTATTGAGAGATGGTGTTCCCCTCCAGATGGGCATGTAGTCCACAGATAAGCGGTAGAGAAGAAGAACCTCTGTTTCCTCCCTGTACTGCAGGGCAAACTGGACCCGCTCAACAAAGATACGTGGGTCTTCAGCGCAGAATAGCAGTCTGATCCTGGGTACCCAGTACTTACTGCCCCCAATTAAAGAGTTTGTTCCTGTGAGGCGGAGGGTAACAGATCAGTGACATAATCAGTGACAGCAAAGACAGAGACAAAGACAAATTATGAGACAACACTCTGTTACTAGACATGTACACCAACCGGAGGATGTACTCTTTTTGTGTTCTTCATTCATAACAGGACTTCCTTTTTCATCTGTCTCTCTGCTGTCATGGTGGACCTTCTGTACCAGATACTGACATTTCTCTTTGCAGTAATCAAGAATTCCAACTAAGTGCCAGCTGTACTTCAGAGGTGTGCTTGAAGGGTCATCTGCAAAAGAACAGAAGAGAATATCTTGTTACATAAAGGAGACGGTAACCCATAGATATGCATGCCTCCAGCATTCCAATGTTGCCCCAGTCGTGGCATTCTTACAAATGTAATTGTGGTGGAGGGGTGTGGTTCAGGGCACGGCTACAGGGGAGAGGTGGGGCAGTGGGTTCTGAGATCTTGCTGCCACCCTTCTTGCTCACAGTTTCCGACTATGGCTCTGGCACTTTCCTACATGACGTTTGTGCGCTTTTTAATGTTGCAATGAAGTAAAAGTCAAAACTAAGCAGAAGGCACGTGCAAAGTTATTACAATATTTTACTTTGTGTGTTTAAATTGGTATTCACAATAAACGATCCTTCTTTTGAGCTGACACTAAACTTAGCTGATGTTGGCTTACAATATGTCTGGTAAACAATAACAAAATCAACATCCTAATCTTACTAAAATATACAAAATCTGTGTTGTGTGTGTGTGTGTGTGTGTGTGTGTGTGTGTGTGTGTGTGTTTGTTTGTTTCTTTGGACTGCCAAACTCCTTCTACACCAACAGGAGTTGAGCAACCAAACTTGGCACACGAGCTCATCTTAGGCACCTGAAGGTTCTTACCTATATCAAACATTATGAAATTAACATGCTATAAAATGACCTGTTTTTAGCATTTGCAACTATAACACTTTATAAAAGCATACTATCATTTGAAATCTATAACACTAACATCTCATTTATACCCACAAATGCTAAATTATACATAATATATCATGACATTATGGTGTTACCTAGCAACCACCTAGCAATGAATACCCCCAACCCTGAAAGGAATCAGTGGAAGAAAATGGATGGATGTGAATATTATTTGTTAATCTGTCAACCAGAGATGTTGTTGTATGTGTTATTGTGTTAAGGAGTCTTAAATTACCTAATCTATGTGTCCAAGTGTTAAATCTGTTTCGTGGCACTGACAATTACAGTAGCAGTTAACGTGCATATGTACCTAAACTGTAGTTACAAAAGCATTTAAAGAAGAACAGCATTGCTGAGATGGGCTTATTTTGTGTGCAGAATCCCAAAAGTTAGAAGATATCCATGCCCAGCAGTATTAAGTGGAAGAGACTGGGCCAAACTGGGCCTACACAGACCTAGGAGGCCTAGTTCCAACTCCAAAAGCAGCAACCAATACAGCATCTACGTGTACATATTAATGATACTTTACCAGGAGCAATTTCATCACATGTAGGTAGCAGGGCTTCTCCAGGAACAGGTTTTTGAGCAGACAATCCTTCAGCATTGCCTAAAGCTAGCCAGTCTTCTGGAGTCCGGCAGTCATACTCCTCACTGTCAAACATCTTAATAAAAAACATGGGAAAGATTAGTGTCATGATGTAAAAAGAAAAAAAAAAAAGGTGGTAACAGGCTCACCTCCAATGGGAGGAAGGGTGAAACAGGACTGACTGGTGTGGTCACATGCGCATCATCATTGTCCAAACTACTTGGCAAAAGGAGATTAGAATCTATGCCCTTTTGAGCCAGGAGCTCTTCAACATGTAAATGTAAGTATTCCCGTCGACGTCTGTTAAAAACGCAGTATAAAAATGCACAGTTAATTCGCAGCAGTACTTTGAAATGTGACTCTACTAAAAGCTCCTGTAGAATAAAGAAAACTGAACATGTATTGCTGCTATATGAGATGTGTCCTACTCCCTCAAAGGCAACCAGTGAATCTGGTCTTGCAGTATTCAAAATAGCTCCGACTACAGAAGAAGATGCCATATGTAGTGCACACAAACAGTACATACCTCTCTATCTCTAATTTGCGGGGTATCAAGCCCGGATGCACTTTGAAGGATACTTGGACTTTGGGTTTATCTCCACCCTGGCAAAAGTATGAAGTCTGTGAGGAAAATGAATTATGTGATACATATTCGCTCTTCCCTGCACAGCTGAGCCGATCGGGTGGAGTCTTGATGATTCCTAGTGAAATAAACAGAAGGAAGATTTTACAAATAGCACAAAAATTATTTTCTAGCAGAACTTTTATATCAATACAATAGTAAAATGTCAGAAATATTGATTTAAAATGACTAAAAGTGTCATGTACTGCTCACCCTTCAGTGTGTTAGAATGACCTAACTTCAGCAAGGATTGCCCCTGTGACATCAGCTGGGTCTTTGGTGTGGATGTACAAGTCTGAAGCATACGCATATACAGTAACTTAGAGTTTTTGATAGGAGCAAAACAGCAGCAGCCCGCTATTTTGCAGGCATACAACAATCAGTCAATTAGAAGAGCCAAACGAGCCCTTACCTGGAATTTGAGTGTAGAAATGAAATCAGAGTATATTCCTGCCATATAGCATTTTCCGGCTGGCAGGAATTTGTCTCTCTGACTTCGAGATGGAGTCTTGGGCTCTTGGGGTTTTCTGGGGGGGTGAGGCACTCCGAAACCAGGAAATCTTTCGTCCTCCATCTTCATGTAGGATAAAAATAATGTACGTGTGAGCAATGAAGGCTGGGTTTAGTCACCTCCTTCTTTAAGAATATGCTTTAAAAATGTTAAATGTAGGGTGATTCAAATATGGATGTGAAGCTTTATGTGCTACTGATTTAGGCACTGTTAATGGAGCTTACATTGCGAAAAGGAGAAAGGGTACTTGGCATTACTTAACCGTGAAAACATCTCTTGTGCTAAAAAGTGATTTGTGTTTTTTATGTGTAATATCTAGGGATGTGCGCGACTACTCGACTAGCCGACTAGTCATCGCTATTGTTACTAGTCGGTACCAGACCTACTAGTCGGTTAGCCTAATTATTAAGGTTTCAATAAGCCCAGTGCTAGTAAATGTTTGTCCTAAATGTTATGCAGCCATCTGCCACCAGATGGAGCTGCAGCCCTTACATCGTTTTAGAAAAATGCCATAACGTAAGCGCACCTCCAAAGAAACACCCTTCCTTCCCTGCATTTCCGTTTTGTACAAAGAAGCGAGAAAACTAGCGGGACAAATGTTTTTGCGCCTTAAAAACACTGAGAGTAGGAGCCGGGGGAAGTGCCAGCAATTTATGTTTCTGTCGGCCTACACCGGTAATTAAAGCATCGGTAATTAACACACGCAATGCACCTGCACAGGTATAAACGTATGGAGAGAAAATTGACTCAAAATGTTTGTGTGTCTGTAATGCTGGATTTGTGCGTAACTCAAATATCTGTGCGTCTGTAATGCTGGATTTGTGCGTAACTCAAATATCTGTGCGTCTGTATTGCTGGACTTGTGCGTAACTTGCTGGATTTGTAATTTTTTGTAATACACGAATCACCTGATACACACGGACAAAACTAAAGTTAAGACTGCACAAAGTTTTTGAGACACATTTCAGCTTCCGGGGAGCTCCCAGATTCGTGTGTAACTTGGTGCGTTTAAATGCTGGTGCAAAGCTGGGTCATCTGAGTATTGTTCGGGGTTTCTCTGTTAGCTAGAACTCTTCTTTATGTGAGCTAAGCTACTTCAGCTGTTGGTAGCTAAGACAGTACAGCTTAACCAAGATCAGTGGGTATGTATCTAAGCATTACAAAACAATATGAGTAATTTAGAATGTTATTGTTTGAACTTGACAGTGGCATGGCCCTATTTTGCAAGTTGCACTGGCAAAATAAAAAAACCTGGGATGGCGATAATATTTGTTAATATTGTCAGGTGCAATATATGGATATCTTTTTTACTCTCTCTGTGTCCTTGAGCATTTTGTGTCCAGTGTGACTATCTGCTGCAAAATGCAAGTTCAGAACACTTGGAATTTATTAGCAAACAATTATTGCATGCTGAACAGTCCTTTGCGATATGGATATTGCACACACTGATATTGCAATGTTTTATACACATTTTGTGTTTCCATTTTTTTTTATTTTGCCAATGCAACTTGATCAGGTGATTCGTGTATTACAAAAAATTACAAATCCAGCAAGTTACGCACAAGTCCAGCATTACAGACGCACAGATATTTGAGTTACGCACAAATCCAGCATTACAGACACACAAACATTTTGAGTCAATTTTCTCTCCATAGGATTGGCACCTGATGAAACTGCAGCACTACATACAGGAGAGAGGTCAACATTTTCAAGACAACCAACCTGGGCAGCATGATAAGAGTAAGCTAACCGAAAAAATGAAAACAGACATTCACAACCACATTAAAAATGAGAAAAATAATAATAGAAAATATAAAACTATAGCAATCTTGCAGCACGTTTTAACTTCAATTTGTTGTTCTTTGCGTAAACAGGCTAAACAGTTAATACCTTCAGTGCACGAACACCGGTTTACTGACAGGTATCAATATTTTGCATAACTTTTCTGTCGTGGTCAGTTACGCGGGACAGTTAACACAGAAACGCAGATATTTCTATATTATTATTATTCTATAGTATTTTGAACTTACCTGTGTTGGACTTGGTGGTAAAAGTGAGGGACTACCTGTAATAGTTCTTTCCTTCTTTGGTAAACTCATATTGGTGCCAAATTATCATAAACTACCGCTGAACTCACAAAAGTCGAAGTCGTCTGAGGTCTGTTAGACTTTCATCTCCCGTAGCAACATGAACGTTACAGTGACGTAGTGGTACCGCCCCCTCTGAAACACCGTGCTGCGGTCCGGTCAACCTGAGGACTCATCAAGCTGACAAAAGGAAAATAACAAAGATCACACACATGCTGAATTTTGTGCATATACATACACATGCATATGTGTATATGCATATATATTTTGTGTGTGTGTGTGTGTGTGTGTGTGTGCATACAGTACCAGTCAAAGGTTTGGGCACACCTTTAAAAAATGTCTGCATTGTAGATTAATACTAAAATCATCCAAACCATTAAGAAATACATATGGAATTATTTAGTAAACAAAAAAGTGTTAAACAAACCAGAAGATTTTTTTTAAATATAGTTTAGATTCTTCAAAGTAGGCACCTCTTGCTTAGATCATACCGGACTTATGGGGCTCTTTGTTTTCTGCTGCAAGCTTGAGTGGCTGTAAACAGGCTTTTATACAGTTATGTGGCTGTTTTCAGTACGGTTGGAGTGGGAAAAAATAATGTGTTGCTGTAACACTTTTTAAAAAATTCCACCAATAAATTTATATAAAGACAGTAAATAAAACAATTTACACAAACCTACAAAAGTAAATTTGACTCAGATAAAATATCCAAAATATAGACATTGCCTCGTTTTTGTCAAGAGGAAGACATTTTCTAATGCGTAGAAATTATATTATTAACAGCTACTTGTTTTGTTCTGTGCAAAAACTAATACAAACATCTGCTAATATTATCTGGGAAGCATGATTAAGTGTGGAAACTCTGCAAGAGAAACAGGATGCTCTTAATCTTACTGTATTCCAACTAAGAACTCCAGTAGGACTGTTTAGAAGATTACTTTTTATGCCTGTGATCACAGTGGTAGCATCTGACATGGATTTACTGCTTTGCTTGGAACATAAAAAGAAACAGACATTTTTCTCAGTTCCACATGCTAGCTGGATTTCTTCAGTCGAGGTAGAGTGAGCTCATACCTAAAAAAGAAATATGAAATGATCATGTAATTATATGCACACAAAAATAAGAAGCCACACATTGTTTTGTTAGGCTCCATGCCATCCAACCAGTTATTTAAAAGAAATTTTTGGATTCCTGCATAAGGTTAAATGAATTTTCTTGTTGTTGGCTGGCTCAATTGCACAAAGAAATGGGAATTCAATTCCACTGAGAATCAATTTCTTTCACTAAAATCTGACTAGGAGTCACAATTCTTGTGAAAATGGAAAAGTGCAGATAAAATGGCAAATATGAACTTTACCTAGCACAGTTTGGGTGAAGAACCATTAGGTGATAACCTAACCCAATTTCAAGTCGGAACACTGTGTGAAATGTACACTGCTCAAAAAATAAAGGGAACACTCAAATAACACATCCTAGATCTGAATGAATGAAATATTCTCATTGACACCCTCTCTATTTTCAAAATTAGGCTTAAAACTTTCCTTTATGATCAAGCTTATAGTTAGGGCTGGATCAGACGACCCTGAACCACCCCTTAGTTATGCTGCTATAGGCCTAGGCTGCTGAGGGGGGTCCCATAATGCACTGTTTCTTCTCATTCACCTTTATTTACTTGTTTATACTTCACTCTGTATTTAATCATTATTATTAATCTCTGTCTCTCTTCCACAGCATGTCTTTTGTCCTGTCTCTCTCCCCTCAGCCCCAACCGGTCGCAGCAGATGACTGCCCCTCCCTGAGCCTGGTTCTGCTGGAGGTTTCTTCCTGTTAAAAGGGAGTTTTTCCTTCCCGCCGTCGCCAAGTGCTTGCTCATAGGGGGTCGTTTTGACGGTTGGGTTTTCTCTGTGTTATTGTAGGGTCTTTACCCACAATACAAAGCGCCTTGAGGCGACTGTTTGTTGTGATTTGGCGCTATATAAATAAAATTGAATTGAATTGAATTGAATACTTTGTTCTGTACAAAGTTGAATGTGCTGACAACAAAATCACACAAAAATCATCAATGGAAATCAAACTTATTAATCAATGGAGGCCTGGATTTGGAGTCACACACAAAAATAAAGGTTAAAAACACACTACAGGCTGATCCAACTTTGATGTAATGTCCTTAAAACAAGTCAAAATGAGGCTCAGTATTGTGTGTGGCCTCCACGTGCCTGTATGACCTCCCTACAACACCTGGGCATGCTCCTGATGAGGTGGTGGATGGTCTCCTGAGGGATCTCCTCCCAAACCTGGACTAAAGCATCCGCCAACTCCTGGACAGTCTGTGGTGCAACACAACGTTGGTGGATGGAGCGAGACATGATGTCCCAGATGTGCTCAATCAGATTCAGGTCTGGGGAACGGGCGGGCCAGTCCATAGCTTCAATGCCTTCATCTTGCAGGAACTGCTGACACACTCCAGCCACATGAGGTCTAGCATTGTCCTGCATTAGGAGGAACCCAGGGCCAACCGCACCAGCATATGGTCTCACAAGGGGTCTGAGGATCTCATCTCGGTACCTAATGGCAGTCATGCTACCTCTGGCGAGCACATGGAGGGCTGTGCGGCCCTCCAAAGAAATGCCACCCCACACCATTACTGACCCACTGCCAAACCGGTCATGCTGAAGGATGTTGCAGGCAGCAGATCGCTCTCCACGGCGTCTCCAGACTCTGTCACATCTGTCACATGTGCTCAGTGTGAACCTGCTTTCATCTGTGAAGAGCACAGGGCGCCAGTGGCGAATTTGCCAATTTGCCACCCCTGGGTCCTCTCCTACTAGCCTCTGGATCGCGGGGGCATGGTTGCAGTTTCTTACCCTCATTATTGAGTGCATTCAATGACAGAGACGCATGCACACACATTACTGCAAACAGCAAGATTGTGTGTGTGTGTATGTATGTATAGCTACTTTTTTCAATTATTTTTTTCCCTTTCTCCCCTTTGCTTCTCTCCTTCCCCTCTTTTTTTTCTTTTTTTCTTTTTTTTCCACTCCTTCCTATCCCCTTCCTTATTGTCTGTCAGCTCTGGCATAAATAACCAAATATAAATAAATAAAACCAAACATTAACAAGAATAGCCTATAGGAAACTTATAGAGCTGTTTTTGTAAAAGCAAATATGTCTGGTACATCAGCACATTCGGATCATCATTCCGGTTGCAAAAACTGCCAGACATGACAGGCTAAATAAAAAATAAAAAAAAATTTTAAAAAAATCCAAAAACCAATCCTGGTGTCCTCTGACAAATGCCAAGCGTCCTGCATGGTGTTGGGCTGTGAGCACAACCCCCATCTGTGGACGTCGGGCCCTCGTACCATCCTCACGGAGTCTGTTTCTAACCGTTTGTGCAGACACATGCACATTCGTGGCCTGCTGGAGGTCATTTTGCAGGGCTCTGGCAGTGCTCCTCCTGTTCCTCCTTGCACAAAGGCGGAGGTAGCGGTCCTGCTGCTGGGTTGTTGCCCTCCTACGGCCTCCTCCACGTCTCCTGGTGTACTGGCCTGTCTCCTGGTAGCGCCTCCAGCCTCTGGACACTACTCTGACAGACACAGCAAACCTTCTTGCCACAGCTCGCATTGATGTGCCATCCTGAATGAGCTGCACTACCTGAGCCACTTGTGTGGGTTGTAGAGTCCGTCTCATGCTACCACGAGTGTGAAAGCACCACCAACATTCAAAAGTGACCAAAACATCATCCAGAAAGCATAGGTACTGAGAAGTGGTCTGTGGTCCCCACCTGCAGAACCACTCCTTTATTGAGTGTGTCTTGCTAATTGCCAATAATTTCCACCTGTTGTCTATTCCATTTGCACAACAGCATGTGAAACTGATTGTCAATCAGTGTTGCTTCCTAAGTGGACAGTTTGATTTCACAGAAGTTTGATTTACTTGGAGTTATATTGTGTTGTTTAAGTGTTCCCTTTATTTTTTTGAGCAGTGTAAATAAAACAGAATACAATGATCTGCAAATCTCATAAATCCATATTTTATTTACAGTAGAACACAGATGACATATCAAATGTTTATATTGAGAAAATATACAATTTTAAGTAAACAAAGTAATTTTGAAATTGATGGCAGAAATACCTCAAAGAAGTTTGGACAGGGCCATGTTTATCACTGTGTAGTATCCCCTCTTCTTTTAATGCCCGTCCATCCATCCATCCATCCAGCCATCCATCCAGCCATCCATCCATCTTCTTCTGCTTATCCAGGGCCTGGTTGTTGGGGCAGCAGCTCAAGCAGAGAAGCCCAGACCTCCCTCTCCCCAGCCACCTCCTCCAAGCTCATCCGGGGAGACACCGAGGTGTTCTCAGACCAGCTGAGAGATATAATCTCTTCAGCATGTCCTAGATCTGCCCCGGGGCCTCCTCCTGGTAGGACATTCCTGGAACACCTCACTGAAGAGGTGCTCAGGAGGCATCCTAGTCAGATGCCCGAATCACCTCAACTGTTTAACCACCTCGGTGACCTAACTCCCAGTGATGGGCGAATCATCCTCCTTGTCCTCAGACTCTGCTTCCACTACAGAAGGCATGTCAGTGGGATTAAGGGGGTCCTCGATGTATTCCTTCCACCACCTGACTATAGACTCAGTTGAAGTCAGCCACGCCCCACCCGCACGACAAACTGTGTAAGTAGAGCACCACTTTCCCCTCCGGAGTTGCCTCACGGTTTGCCAAAATCACTTTGAGGCCATCTAAAAGTCTTTTTCCATAGCCTCACCGAACTCCTCCCACACCCGAGGTTTTGCTTCAGGCATCATCTGAGCTGCGTTCCACTTGGCCTGCCAGTATCCGTCAGCTGCCTCCAGATTCCCACAGGCTAACCAAACGAACATCCACACCATCCCAACTTTTGAGACATGTTGCTGTTATCAAATTCAAAATGAGCTAATCAAAAACAAAACATCAAAAACAAAATGTACCATTTTGGTTCATTAGATTTGCAAATCATTGCAACTTCTGAATTTTAATTTACATTTTACACAGCATTCCAACTTTTTTGGAATTGATGATGATTCCTGATGATTCCTAATGGCCCTGTAGAGATAAAAATATGCAAATGCCACATACAGTGCCTTGTGAAAGTATTCGGCCCCCTCAAACTTTTCAACCTTTTGCCACATTTCAGGCTTCAAACATAAAGATATAAAATTTTAATTTTTTGTGAAGAATCAACAACAAATGGGACACAATCGTGAAGTGGAATGAAATTTATTGGATGTGTCAAACTTTAACAAATAAAAAACTGAAAAGTGGGGCGTGCAGTATTATTCGGCCCCCTTGCGTTAATACTTTGTAGCGCCACCTTTTGCTGCAATTACAGCTGCAAGTCTCTTGGGGTATGTCTCTATCAGTTTTGCACATCGAGAGACTGAAATTCTCGCCCATTCTTCCTTGCAAAACAGCTGGAGCTCAGTGAGGTTGGATGGAGAGCGTTTGTGAACAGCAGTCTTCAGCTCTTTCCACAGATTCTCCATTGGATTCAGGTCTGGACTTTGACTTGGCCATTCCAACACCTGGATACGTTTATTTGTGAACCGTTCCATTGTAGATTTGGCTTTATGTTTTGGATCATTGTCTTGTTGGAAGATAAATCTCCGTCCCAGTCTCAGGTCTCTTGCAGACTCCAAAAGGTTTTCTTCCAGAATGCTCCTGTATTTGGCCCCATCCATCTTCCCATCAATTTTGACCATCTTCCCTGTCCCTGCTGATGAAAAGCAGGCCCAAACCATGATGCTGCCACCACCATGTTTGACAGTGGGGATGGTGTGTTCAGGGTGATGAGCTGTGTTGCTTTTATGCCAAACATATCGTTTTGCATTGTGGCCAAACAGTTCGATTTTGGTTTCATCTGACCAGAGACCTTCTTCCACATGTTTGGTGTGTCTCCCAGGTGGCTGATATCTTTGAGAAATGGCTTTCTCTTGCCACTCTTCCATAAAGGCCAGATTTGTGCAGTGTACGCTATTGTTGTCCTATGGACAGACTCTCCCACCTCAGCTGTAGATCTCTGCAGTTCATCCAGAGTGATCATGGGCCTCTTGGCTGCATCTCTGATCAGTCTTCTCCTTGTTTGAGATGAAAGTTTAGAGGGACGGCCGGGTCTCGGTAGATTTGCAGTGGTCTGATACTCCTTCCATTTCAATATGATTGCTTGCACAGTGCTCCTTGAGATGTTTAAAGCTTGGGAAATCTTTTTGTATCCAAATCCGGCTTTAAACTTCTCCACAACATATCTCGGACCTGCCTGGTGTGTTCCTTGGTCTTCATGATGCTCTCTGCACTTGGAACAGAACCCTGAGACTATCACAGAGCAGGTGCATTTATACGGAGACTTGATTACACACAGGTGGATCCTATTTATCATCATCAGTCATTTGGGACAACATTGGATCATTCAGAGATCCTCACTGAACTTCTGGAGTCAGTTTGCTGCACTGAACGTAAAGGGGCCCAATAATATTGCACGCCCCACTTTTCAGTTTTTTATTTGTTAAAAAAGTTTGACACATCCAATAAATTTCATTCCACTTCACGATTGTGTCCCACTTGTTGTTGATTCTTCACAAAAAATTCAAATTTTATATCTTTATGTTTGAAGCCTGAAATGTGGCAAAAGGTTGAAAAGTTTGAGGGGACACCAAACAGATCATTAGCTTTGTACGGGAAGAACTCGTGTGCTCACCCTGAGAGCGGCCTTTAGTTTGATCTGGCTGTTTGCTCCAGAGCACAGATTTTCTCTCTCATTCTTCAGTGTTTGATTGACTCACGTTAATCTTGTTTTCCTGTTCAGCTGTGTCTTACTTCCTGTTTTACTTTGGTAGCTGTTGTCCTGTGTCATGCCTTCAGTTTAACTTCAGTTAATGCTCTTTTTTAGTTATCTGTGTAGGTGTGTGTCCGTGCGGTTGAGTATTCCTAGTGTTTCGAGATCCTGGATTCTGAGCTTTGCTTTTCATGTCTCCTTGGACTAAAAGTTTAACTCCTGTCTGCGAGTTAATTCACACAGCCTCTTTGTGACAGTATCAGCCGTTCCTCAAAGTAATTGCTTTACAATCTGACAGTCTGATTGCTTTTCATGCTAACACACATGCATATTTCACATAGGAGGTGGATTTGTGTTTGTAACCTTATAGAAATCTTTTCAGTTTTCTATGAGATCTGGACAAATTACTGGATAAAAAAAAATCATATTTAAGTAAATAAAACCAAAAATAAGAAAAGTGATTGGAGAGAAAAAACTATTTTATCTCAATATTGTAAGTGGAGAGGGAATTATCTTTTGGTGGTACCAAAATGTTCCCTGAATACAGGAGCCAGTGTGTTTAAGTCAGCTGTCATGACGCAATAGAAATTCATATCCTGTCAGCATGCAGGGACTTTCCCTCCTGAGTGTGTGGTCGTTAAGACTGTACAGCAAAAGAGTAAAGTCTTTTAATCTTGTATTTAGTCTTTTTGTGTTTATGTTCTTTGCACTTAAATGAGGATGGTAACCCAATCAGACAGAATGAATCATATATCTGATGCTGGATGTTTTATTTTCTGTAATTTAACAAACATTTTTGGTCCCACAGTGAAACACTCACTGAATCCAGAGGCTTCACCAAAATCCCAGCGTTTGTGGATAATGATGTTCAGCAGGTTACCGTGACTGCGGCAACAGAACAAAGACGGCACTGGAAGGAAAAGTGTTCCTCTGGAGTTTCTCTCAGCAGTGCTTTGGGATTCCTCTGAAAGCCCTCAGAGAACAGAGCAGTGCAGTATTTCGTTATACAACACATGTCAGATCATTATAAATTATGGGATATAAAAACAATTAGAAGAGTTTGATGTAAAAAAAATTTACATATAATTTATGATCAGCTTGTTAAAGCTGTCCAGGCTGCTGAGCCAAGAGCTGTTCAAACTGACTGCTGGTGGGTCAGAGACTAAAGTCCAGACAGTTTATAGTCGTCTGAAGAAACGGCAGGTTCTTCAGTCAGATGCAATGTGCTGCATGCCATTTGTATACTGCTCCACCTCACTTTGCTAACACGCCTAATTCAGAAGCATCAGCAGTTTGGGAAAAATGTGATACGAGTCCTCTCTCAGCATCTTCTAACCTTCAGAGTTTCCTGTTTGGACAAATATTAAAGATTAGCTGTGGGTTCCTGAGAGGGAACAAAATCAATGTGTTCTTTATATTTAAAGTAAAATACTCACTGTTAGCAAGCTGGAACCCTGAAATGCAGATGAGATTCAGAATTAAGAAAATGTAAATATTTTCTAAGGGCTCCCAAATTATACAAGTGCATCCAATTATGACATGTATTAGTGAGAGAAATGGTGGATCTTACCATCACTGTTTCTTCTCCTGAATTCAAAGACTCCAATGACTAACAGGACTATAACTGCTGAAACACCAACACCAACAACAGGACCAACAGGAAACTCTGAGGGAGAAACTGAAAAGGTCCAAAAAATATGGGTTCATTAATGCCTCAGTTCTGAAAAATACTGAATAACAGGTACAATCAATATTGTGTTAATTGGTGTCTTGGTAAGAGTGCAAATCAGATGAACCCAAGAAAGATACAGCTCAGGGTGAAAAAGAAAAATTTCAGACTTTTTAATTGGCCACACAGCTCCAGACTATTCCTCATTCGCCCCAGAGCCTAACGTGATCCTCAATTTGTTCTTGCTCCATTCATCTGTGAAAACCCATCAATATTTATAGGATGCCGCAGATCAAAGGTCAGGACCGCTCCTCTACAGTGGCTACAGAAAGTATTCAGACCCCTTTAAATTTTTCACTCTTTGTTTCACTGCAGCCATTTGCTAAAATCAAAAAAGTTAATCTTACTGTATTTCTCATTAATGTACACTCAGAACCCCATCTTGATAGAAAAAAATCCAGAAATGTAGAAAGTTTTGCAACTGTATCAAAAAATAAAAAGTGAAATATCACATGGTCATAAGTATTCAGACCCTTTACTCAGTATTGAGTAGAAGCACCCTTTGAGCTAGTACAGCCATGAGTCTTCTTGGGAATGATGCAACAAGTTCTCCACACCTGGATTTGGGGATTGTATTGGGCAGGTGATGAGCAGTGCCTGGTTTTCTCCACACATACCGCTTAGAATTAACACCAAAAAGTTCAATCTTGGTCTCATCAGACCAGAGAATCTTATTCCTCATAGTCTGGGAGTCCTTCATGTGTTTCTTTCATATGTCTTGCACTGAGGAGAGGCTTCCATCGGGCCGCTCTGCCATAAAGCCCCGACTGGTGGAGGGCAGCAGTGATAGTTGACTTTGTGGAATGTTCTCCCATCTCCCTACTGCATCTCTGGAGCTCAGCCACAGTGATCTTTGGGTTCTTCTTTACCTCTCTCACCAAGGATCTTCTCCCACCATTGCTCAGTTTGGCTGGACGACCAGGTCTAGGAAGAGTTCTGGTGGTCCCAAACTTCTTCCATTTAAGGATTATGGAGGCCACTGTGCTCTTAGGAACCTTGAGTGCTGCAGAAATTCTTCTGTAACCTTGGTCAGATCTGTGCCTTGATACAATCCTGTCTCTGAGCTCCTTGGGCAGTTCCTTCCACCTCATGATTCTCATTTGCTCTGACAGCGCTGTGAGCTGTGAGCTCTTATATAGACAGGTGTGTGCCTTTCCTAATCAAGTCCAATCAGGTTAATTAAACCCAGCTGGACTCCAATGAAGGAGTAGAACCATCTCAAGGAGGATCAGAAGAAATGGACAGCATGGGAGTTAAATATGAGTGTCACAGCAAAGGGTCTGAATACTTATGACCATGTGACATTTCACTTTTTCTGTTTTAATAAATTTGCAAACATTTCTGTCAAGATGGGGTGCTGAGTGTACATTAATGAGAAATAACATGAACTTTTTTGATTTTAGCAAATGGCTGCAATGAAACAAGGGGTGAAAAATTTAAAGGGGTCTGAATACTTTCTGTACCCACATTAGATGTGGTTGTAGTAGCAAAATACTTTAATTTTGTTATGTCTGGATATGTAAGCTTGGAAAATGTCACATTTTTCTTTTCAACAAACACAATATTCCCAGCAGATTACAGCTATTTTAAAAGTCTTTGGTGGATGGTTGATGCTCATATTAAAAATGGACAAAAAATGAGCTTAGTGTATTTACAAGTTATCCCTGTGAGCCAAAACCTCCAGCTTCATACTGCTCTAAGTGTATGGTTTTATAGGACTGAGGACTGGGCGTGCAATATTATTCGGTTCCCTTTACTTTCAGAGCAGCAAACTGACTCCAGAAGTTCAGTGAGGATCTCTGAATGATCCAATGTTGTCCCAAATGACTGATGATGATAAATAGGATCCACCTGTGTGTAATCAAGTCTCCGTATAAATGCACCTGCTCTGTGATAGTCTCAGGGTTCTGTTCCAAGTGCAGAGAGCATCATGAAGACCAAGGAACACACCAGGCAGGTCCCAGATACTGTTGTGGAGAAGTTTAAAGCCGGATTTGGATACAAAAAGATTTCCCAAGCTTTAAACATCTCAAGGAGCACTGTGCAAGCAATCATATTGAAATGGAAGGAGTATCAGACCACTGCAAATCTACCAAGACCCGGCCGTCCCTCTAAACTTTCATCTCAAACAAGGAGAAGGCTGATCAGAGATGCAGCCAAGAGGCCCATGATCACTCTGGATGAACTGCAGAGATCTACAGCTGAGGTGGGAGAGTCTGTCCATAGGACAACAATCAGTCGTACACTGCACAAATCTGGCCTTTATGGAAGAGTGGCAAGAAGAAAGCCATTTCTCAAAGATATCCATAAAAAGTCTCGTTTAAAGTTTGCCACAAGCCACCTGGGAGACACACCAAACATGTGGAAGAAGGTGCTCTGGTCAGATGAAACCAAAATCCAACTGTTTGGCCACAATGCAAAACGATATGTTTGGCGTAAAAGCAACACAGCTCATCACCCTGAACACACCATCCCCACTGTCAAACATGGTGGTGGCAGCATCATGGTTTGGGCCTGCTTTTCATCAGCAGGGACAGGGAAGATGGTCAAAATTGATGGGAAGATGGATGGGGCCAAATACAGGAGCATTCTGGAAGAAAACCTGTTGGAGTCTGCAAGAGACCTGAGACTGGGACGGAGATTTATCTTCCAACAAGACAATGATCCAAAACATAAAGCCAAATCTACAATGGAACGGTTCACAAATAAACGTATCCAGGTGTTGGAATGGCCAAGTCAAAGTCCAGACCTGAATCCAATGGAGAATCTGTGGAAAGAGCTGAAGACTGCTGTTCACAAACGCTCTCCATCCAACCTCACTGAGCTCCAGCTGTTTTGCAAGGAAGAATGGGCGAGAATTTCAGTCTCTCGATGTGCAAAACTGATAGAGACATACCCCAAGAGACTTGCAGCTGTAATTGCAGCAAAAGGTGGCGCTACAAAGTATTAACGCAGGGGGGCCGAATAATATTGCACGCCCCACTTTTCAGTTTTTTATTTGTTAAAAAAGTTTGACACATCCAATAAATTTCATTCCACTTCACGATTGTGTCCCACTTGTTGTTGATTCTTCACAAAAAATTCAAATTTTATATCTTTATATTTGAAGCCTGAAATGTGGCAAAAGGTTGAAAAGTTCAAGGGGGCCGAATACTTTCACAAGGCACTGTATAGTTCAGCCCCTCTGTTAATCGACTAAGGTTTAGTATAAATAAAAAAGAATTGTCTTGAACTGTGTGTCATGCAAAGCTACCCTAGTAGATTCCAAGGAAAAAAGAAGGGATCTGGAAATGAGCACATGAGGTCAACTTTAACATATCCAGCTACATAGCAGATAAAGACAATGAAACCAAAGCTACTTTGACACAGATAACATCACTTCTGAGCCAGTCTTACTCCAGTTGGTCCGGATCGCGGCCTGGTCCAGTCCGGTGATGATGTCTTCGACACCGGAGAGCTGAAACACACACTCGTACCTGCTCCAGTCCTCTGGTTTGACTGATGAAACTTTCAGCTCAACACTCATCTGAAAGGTCCCGTTATCGTTGGGGAGGATCTCTCCGTGCTCCACACCCTCATGAAATTCCTCTCCATCTCTCCTCCAGAACATCATGGCCCTGTGAGGGTAGAAACCTGTAGCGTGGCAGCTGACTGGAGAAGAAGGAGTCCTCTGGAGGAGAGACACTGAGGGAAGAACTGGAGGGAAGGAGGGAAAGCAGCCCCATAAAGCATACTTTAAGTTAAAATAAAAGATAATGGTTATGGATATGATGTGTGTCTATTGCAGTAGTTCATTTTCACTGCAATGGTCTGATTCGAAACAGAAAGGGAAACTTATGCATCCATATAAAATGACAAATCGTTAGCCTCATAGCCTAATGGCCTATGTCATATTTTGGCCAAATTGAGATACTGCCTAATTCTACTTTGCTAACACTGTAGATTCATTTGGATAGATATCTCAATTTGGCCAAAATATGACTTAGGCCGTTATGCTATTAGGCTAACGATATGTGATTCTACCTGATCTCTGCAGAAACTCCCTCCCGGGTTTTACGTACTCCTTCAGCCAGTTGGGGCACTTGTAGATGTAGTAGTCTTTGTTGTATTCTAATCGAGGTTTTTGGGTATCCCACTGCAGTTTTGTGATGACAGCCTGTGGTTTGGGAGCGATCCATGTTAGTGTCCGCAGGTCCAGAGCTATGAAGTCTTCCCCATCATAACCATACTGATTAAAACCTTTGACTTCTCCAGTCTCATCGTCCCATTCGCAGCCATTCATCCTCTGAAAAATGTGAACACCTGAGAGAGACAAAGTATGCAGAGCAGCGTGTCTGTTAAGATTAAGGTCAAACATATTTACTATCAACACAACACACACAAGAGGAAGTATTCTTGTTTAGGTCACTGTGGTCGGCATCGGTTCCACTGCCAGCTGCTGTTAATGTGCACAGATCACAAGCAGTGAGCTTGTTCATGATGGTGATATTTTCCTGCTGCCCCTCTGATACAACTCTTAAAGGAAAACAAACACAAAGCTCAGACCTGCCTCGAGACCCGCGGGGTCATTGTGCATTTGGATAAACTGTAAGCAAACAAGAAAATAATCCAAGCTGAATTTTATGATCAACATCATCAAACTCCTTTTTATTCTCCCTACATAAATCACATTTATTCAAGATCGTTTCACTCCATAATTTGATTGTGTCATTCATTTGTGTGGCCACTAGAAAAGAGTAATTCTATGTATGGGGCAGACATTCCAGCAGAATGAAGCTTCTGTAAGATCAAGTCTCCAGATAAAATGAAATAAGGGACGATGAAAGGTGTGTGAGCCCTGCTGTGTGTGTGAATGAAAACAGGTGTGTTAGTAAAGGTGATATAAGCATACCTTCAGTTTGGTTTAGGCGCCTTTTCAAATCATTAATATTGGCTCTGAAGACCTGCTGATTATCAGAGCACTTGTCTGTGTACCACTTCAAGCGCTCTTCTTTTATGAACGACCTCATCCACTCCTGTCTGGGTTCAGCTCTCCCGATGTTGCTGTCACAGTAACCCACTACAACCTCATCAACCAACGCTGCACCAACGAATTCTGGGAAGTCTGGGATCCCAGATGAAGCGGTGATGAAATATTTCAGCGAGTGCTTTACTGTTGGGGAAAAATTGTACATTTGTACACTCTTAAAATGTTAGTCATTAGAGCATTAATATATATTTTTAAGTATGTGTTCTTTTTAAAACTATTTTAAATAGCATCGCCGGTAGTTTATGTGGTTCAAAAGCAAAATAAATATATGCTTACCATAAACTATGATTCAGATAAGTATTATACCTCTTTTACTAAACATCAACGCTTCAAATGAGGACTGGTTTTCTATACGATGGACTGTATTGCTGATGTCGCTGTGTGGGTACACTGCCCTCTAGTGTTTAAATATGTAATAATACCAAAATAATATAAATTATTGTTTTCTTATTAATAACCTTATTAAAAGCTAGAAGTAATAGCAGTAGTATTTATTGTTAATATAAGTATAATTAGATTACATCAATGGGAACTGCGTGTGACAGTAAATGAAAATGAGTCGACAATGTCAGCAGTTTTTCCTCATGAACCGCGGATTAAACATCCACAATATTAACACAATCAGGAAGAGATGTGGCCAAGAGTGCATTTATGAGACCATCTTAACTCCTTCATAAATGAAAACATGGTTTTTTAGGTGATCATAAAATTAAGGACGAAAGTAAAACTAAAAGCGCAGCATCAGAGTCCCGAGACAGGAAGAAAGCCCAACAACAGCTGCTGCATCACAAACGTGCTGTACAAAAATAAGATCGAATATTTTTACCTGAAGCTGCAGCGTGACAAAAGAGGAGAAAAAGACTCAGGCTGTTCATCCTGTTTGCACCAACACAGCTGAAGCAGGCAGCTGAGAAACGCCAGGAGAGAAGCTCGGTGCCGTCACAGTGGACACTGACCAATCAGGTCGCACGTAGATGGAGGCGCAACAAACCGGCCGGCCGTCATCTCATACAACCCGCTGTCGAAAGTAGTAAGTAAGTCAAATTTTGATTTTCTTACTTTTTCTTTCAATAACTTGTCAAAATACGTCAGATATGCGCCTTAGTTAGTGTAGGTTAGATTTTAGCATTTAAAAAACAAAATCACTTGTTAAGAGTCTCGATTTTTTTTACTACGTGAACGATCACATGTATGTTCCCATGTGGGTGCTTATTATAAGTGTTTAACTGTTATTGTCGTCATTTTTAACAAATATAAAATTAGTACAAAGTATAACACAATGATGACTGCTTCGTGGTATTATATTAAATGATGAACATGTGCTTTTATTTAATAAATGTTAAACTTATTCTGTGACATCTTTGTTTTTTTTAAATGCGTATACCAATCAAGAAATTATAAATGTGTAAAACCTTTATTAGTAGTATTGTTTTGTTATGTCATGACAGTTTCTCCTCTTTCATAATAAAGTCTCGTCGTTTCTTCTTTGCATAATAAATAAAGCCGTCAGTCATTTGTGTGACAGGATGTTTATATCCTGATCTCCGGAATGCTGCCGTCGGTATCACATATCTCGCGAGAATTTGGTTATGCGCTTTAAATCAGGAGAAATCGTACTCCTTTCATTTTGAGTTAAAACTTTTAACACGTGATTCTAAAGTTTGAAGGTAAATTAAACAATTCATTTTATCTAAGTAGTGAATAAGAAAATTATCGTAAGAGCACCACAACAAGTGGCGGTAGACTTTGAATGGAACGTACTCCCGCGAGATTTCGTTTAGTTGAGTAAATGCCACGTCTTATTCGCAGTCACAAGCAGCACCAACGCAGGCAGAAATACTGGTAGTTCTGGACGCAGGACGAACGGTTGTCAAGTGGCCGACAGTCAGTGATATCCGACACTATCTGGTGAGATTGAATTGTTTGTTTTTTCTGTTATCTCGCTGCATTCAGACATGTTGTTTCAGCGTGCTAGCAAGTTAGTTACTAGCTAGCTAGCCAGTTAGCAGGCTAATTGAAACCTGAGGTCAGTGGTGCTGTTTGAGCGGCTTTTATTGTTTACTTTGAGATTAAAGTTGATGCTCTCCAGAGAGATTATCCACTTTTACCCACCACATCCGATGTGCGAAGCCGCGAGCAAATAAACAATCACAAGACAGGACAAATCTAGCTCGATCAAACTCAGGTTACCCCCACTCCATCTGACATGACACGGCTGTGTGCGCACATCAGCAGATGCTGCCGTGTCGCATGCAGCGGTGGATCCGATAGAGCAGCGCTAAAAGCCACCAGCTGCTAGAACGTTGTGTGATGGGCTCCGAAGAGTTTCGGTATGAGTCACAGCAGGGGTTCAGTAGCTTCATGCAAACCCATGATCTGATGGATACTTGGCCTTCACATGCAGGTTGGAACTTCTCACTGCTGTCTTCATCAGTTAAGCTGCATTTTGTTCGGATCTGAAACTCATCTGCCTGGAAATGCGTGCACCTTTTTATTACAACTATAACGCAGTAAACCAATAAGAAGGATTTATTTGTTGAAGTCAGAGGTCTTGGAGAACTTGAAAAGTTAGTGACCAAAATTCACTCCTAGTTGCTCTGGTCTTGCATTAAAAAAGGCGTTTGTTTCTGCACTAACTTGCTGCACTATCTGTGAATGAATAGTAATGAATAGTGTCTAATTTCCTCTTGAAATGGCTCATGAATACATTTGTAAATTTTAAACCCACTGCAAACAGAAAGTCATGGTAAAATGTGGCCAGATGTTTGCAGGTAGACCAAGCATGACATGGGGGACTGTGCTGGCAGAGCTGCAGGTGCAGGTGGCAGGGAGAGACTGAGATGGGTCAGCATCACAAGGTGCAGCCTCATATCCTACACAGGGACATGACTCTCCAGTTTTGCCTTTAATGTAATTTGCTTGGGCCTTTTTCTTTTGCTGTACAGTGGAGAGAGCCAGCAAAGTGGGGAGGGATACACGGGTGAAGGCAAATAAATTGCCACAGGTCGGGACACAAACCTGGGCCACTTGCACCGCCACGTCGCTTGCGTGGTCGCCTGCTTATTCACTGAGCCACCCTGCAGGAATTGCTTCTTGGTTTCATTCTGAGTTTTTATTTATAAGGTTTCCTCTTTTCTCTACATCACAGGGCTTTAATATGGGCTGTGTACGTCTGCTGGCAGTGACGCTGGCCACATCTGCAGTACTGCTGTTAGCCTGTAATGCAGCCACTGCTCACAGCCATTCCCATGGTGACCATGGGCACACCCACTCCCATGGCCACCATCACCACGGCCACTCCCACGGAGAGGATGATCACCATGGGCACTCCCACGGCCCTCAGGTGAAGATGTTCCATGGAGCGAGTAAGTGGAGCGCTGAGGCCAACCTTCCTCTGCAGGAAGAGGATCACGGACACGGGCACGCTCATGATCACGGACACGGGCACGCTCATGATCACGGACACGGGCACGCCCATGATCACGGGCACGCTCATGATCACGGACACGGGCACGCTCATGATCACGGACACGGGCACGCCCATGATCACGGGCACGCTCATGATCACGGGCACGCTCATGATCACGGGCACGCTCATGATCACGGACACGGGCACGCTCATGATCACGGACACGGGCACGCTCATGATCACGGGCACGCCCATGAGAATGTTGTTCGAGTTCACAAGGAGGGAGGTGGACACTCACCTGGAGGGGAGAGGATGAAGAGGGAGACAGCGGGAGAGAAGAGGAACATGGTGGAGCTCTGGACACAGGTGAGTTCATAGGAACGACAGTGGTGCTAGTTTTAAATGTGGTCTGAAATATTTGTATTATAAAAAGAGCGTTTTAACCAGTTCTTAATTTGCATGTTTGTTATTAGAATACCTCTAATGTAAAAACAGACTCTGGGCTCCTTTTAAAGACCTTGTTAAAATAGAAAATTAGTTTGGTTTTGAAGACAAATCAACTTTTTTGTCTTTCTTGTATGTTGACATGATTTTCATCTCTCATTAAAACTCTAGAAGGTCAGTGCATCAGTCAGGAAATAGTCTGTCATAAGCCCCCAGTAAACCACAACTTCCTGCTTTTGCATTTGAGTTGTTCTGTGACTAGTAGTTATAACAATAATAATAATAATATGCTTATTAATGGCATTTCATTAGTTTATTTTTTTTTCAAATTGGAATATCTGGCACCCCTAAAAATGAGTTATAGCCAGAACAGAAAAATTACCAGGAATAACCAGTTTTGTTAAATGAGGTTTATTTTACTCAAAAACACATTATTGTCTAAATAGTCAAATTAATATGCAAATATATCGATTTTATTCAGATAAATTAAATATTCATTGCCTTTACTGTACACAGATCATTATGCTTACATACATTGTCCCTGTCTGCGTGAAGTGCATGCATGCATGAAATCACATTACATTTTGTCTATAAAGCAGTAATGTAACGCATTACTCCACTTTAAATTCACAGTATATTTACAATCAAACAATTATGGCATTAATCGTGTTGCCCTGATTATCTTCTTGGTGCTTGAATAGACAAAGAGCAGCGTGCCCTTTTTGTCCAGAATTGTGCAACTGTTGCTTGGCTGGAGAACAACCTGTCACAGTGATCTACGAGTTTTATTATCATCACTTCAGATGAATTGCATGAACAGACAAGAATTTGACAGTAAAGAGCAAACTGTGCTCATCCCAGAAATGGCAGTCTGTGATGCTAACACAAAGCTAGCAGTGAGACGCTCACGTTTGACCCACAAAAGCTTCATTTCCTGTGGGTAACAGAAGCGGGGGTGAAGGACATTTCTATCAGTGTGAATATTACTGGGTTACTGAAAGAAAGGTCCTCTGTATGCTCTCCTTATGAGGCCAGGGACAGGCAGGCATGCAGACTTATGAAAAGTTTAACAGGGGATGTAAGAAGCAGTCTAAATAATCACTGCAGTGATGCATCACTCTATAAAAAATAATGAGGAATATTATGTGTAATGCAAATGCTGTGTATTATGTCACCAAATGCTTGGACTGACCCTCACTTTAGAGGTGAGGTCAGAGTCTTCCAGCTTTATATGCATTTCTCTTCACGTCTCAATAATAAAACCAGGTGAATATTCATATTTCCCAGAATGAAAGACTCAGGTTTTGATTGTTTTGAAAGGACAGTCATGAGTGAAATTAGTACTTTGAAAGCTGTAGTTTGTAGTGTGAGGTCTCTTATTGTAATTGGTTGCTCATGTTTTACAGTGTTTTGAGTGCAGTGTCATTACAGCTGAGTGTGGATGTACGCAGCAAAGCCAGCAGTGTTCTAGAGACAAAATCACACTAGTTATTATCTCACAGGAGAAATGTGCAGGTTTGCGTGACTTGCCATCATCTGCATGTGACTTGTTGCAGGCCTTTAATTTTCCCAGCTCTTCTTTGTTTCTTATATTATTGAGGAACTTGAATGCTGTGTCTGTTGCCTGAACGACTCACAGACCTTCAGTGATGCACTGAAACCACTGAGGAACACACACAGAGTCGCGGTCGGCATCCCAACGGCACTTTCTGCTGTTATTTGACCACATGTTGGCATTTTGTGTGTGTGCCAGAAGCTCTTTAGTTTTGTTTTCCAGTCATCAGATCTCTGCTCACAGATCCAAAACCCTCAGCATTCTTTTTCCACCAATAACCTCCAGATAGATATTTGTGTCCTTTTTGTTTTTCCTCTGCTAATTTCTGTACTTTTCCTCATGTCCCATCTTTGGTGATCCTACAGTTTAAGATTTTTGTTCCACGTGAAAACAAAACCTACAGAAAGTAAGCTTCCTGCTACATCTTTGTCTGCAGGCTGTTGGAGCCACCCTGCTGATTAGCGCGGCCCCTTTCCTCATCCTCTTTCTGATCCCAGTTCAGTCCAACAGCGACCAGCACCAGAATCTGCTCAAAGTGCTGCTGAGCTTCGCCTCTGGTGGACTGCTGGGTGACGCCTTCCTCCACCTCATACCCCATGCTCTGGGTGAGTACTTGAGTATATTTTTTAACTGTGCATATTTTGCTGTAAGTTCTGTGATGTTAGTTCTTCACATAAGATCTACGCTTACTTAAGATCAAAAATGTCATTTAGGTGTATTTATGAAGTACTTCTAATATGCTCACATCAAGTCACAACAAGCTTTATACCTTATACCGCCGAACGTGTCGAACACGACACGGCAAACTTCAAAAGTGCTGCCGTTCGTCTTCCAGCAGCAGTTACTGAAGGAAAGCTTGTAGCTGCTCTTTGCTTTGTCTGTAGTCTCACCAGCAGCGTCGGAGCACCCTGCACAGTCTTACAGCTTACACCCCAGTCAAACCCACATCTGTCTGTTATGGTAAAATAAGCAGCTCGGGGTCTCTGTCGGTTTTAACTTTCAGATTTCTAAAACAGCTGAAAAAAACCCTGATGTTAGTCCGATCCTCAGTTTATCTTTTACACGGCTCCTGGTGTCATATTTGTTTTTCACAGACCCCCACTCGCATCATGGAGATGGAGATCATGGACACTCGCATGCAAGTAAAGAGTCACATGACCACGGCCACTCTCACGGTATGCAGTGATTGTGTTTCTTTGTTTTTATGTAGCCAGCTGGTTCTCTGGTTATTAACAGGTGATTTTAAAAAACAAACAAACTGTTATTCAAAAGCTAAGAAGAGCTCACGCGTGCAGCTCAGCTGTACACTGAACTCAGCATCTATTGTACTTCCTACCAGTGCTTGCTATTCCCTGCCTGTACAGGAGCTGCCCACGGTCACATGATGTCTGTGGGTCTTTGGGTTCTTGGTGGGATCATCGCCTTCCTAGTTGTGGAAAAATTTGTGCGTCTGCTGAAGGGAGGACATGGCCATGGGCACTCCCACGGTACGATGAAGGAAACTCATCTGTTGCTCTGAAAGAAGATGTGCTCAGCAGATTTCCCTGCTTTAGTCTCTGTAGGTGTTTTGAACTTTCTGTGTCTGTGTCACTTTTCCAGCTGCTCCCAAAGAGAAGGACAGTGATGGAGAGGAAGAAAAGGAAAAGAAGAAGAAAGAGAAGAAAGAAAGTAAAGATGAGAAGACGTCAAAGAAAGTGGATAAAAAGAGTGCAGGTGAAGCACTGAAGTATTGTTACTGCTTTGAAGATGAATAGATTTCTTTGATCTGTCATTTTAAATGACCTAAATTCAAATAAATATCCTTAAAATTCCCCCCAAATGCATACACTACTTTTCTCTTTGATAGGGTGTAGTGCTGTGTTCTTTTTACCTCATAAGTTGGAAGTGACATCACATCCAGCTTGACCACATTTGGATGGTCGTCATTAAAAAAAAGGCAACATTTTGCTGCCTAGCAACAGTCATCACTAGCAACACCTGGAGTACAACGCAGCACCCTTTATTCTGTCTTTAAAAGGCTGTCCACCTTTCACTGACAGAGCATGGTTCGACTTACTTAGAGACACAAATACACAACAGTGGTAGCACAGATCACAGGTTCCACTGTTCCCGCACACTGCTGCCATCTTGGATTGTGAACTTGGGGTTGTTATGGCTGTTCCAACCTTCCCAAAGGGAAATTCCCTTTGAGAACTGAGGATTTCCAACTCCCCACTTCAGATGAAGCTGGAATGGAATTAATGTGGTGCTGGAGGGGGGGGGGGGTGTCACTGAGTTTGGAGTCTTAATAATTGTTTGTAATCAGCAACAATTTGCAGTTCAGGATGAAAGAGAACATGTGTTTACTGCATGTGAAATGGTAAATAGTGCTAACCAGGCCGGACGTTGCTTAGCTTCAGACGCGTGGAGCAGAAAATGAGGGCGCCGCACCAGGTCATCTGTTTAAAACTGCAAACATGTTTTTCTCTCCAAACAGAATATCTTTTTTTGTTACCTGTTGGAGTAGAAAATACTCTTTGCTTGTTGTTCTTTTAGGGTTTTGTGGGAATCTTCAAACATAACTAATTCTGTGCCTCACTCCATGACCCGCTCACCCCTTTACATATTCTTAAGCTCAGTTTATTGTCTGTTCTTTCCACTAATGCAGATATCAAGGTGTCTGGTTACCTGAACCTGGCAGCTGACTTCACACATAATTTCACTGATGGTTTGGCCATCGGCGCTTCCTTCCTGGTTGGTCCAGCAGTGGGGACTGTCACCACCCTCACCATCCTGCTCCATGAGGTCCCCCATGAGATTGGAGACTTTGCCATCCTCATCCAGTCTGGCTGCACCAAGAGGAAGGTAAGTGACGACTCAGGCTGTAGTTTATAAGTGTCAAAAAACTGTAAAAAGCAATCTGAAGGTCGGTGGCACAGAGAGTACTATCATGGATAGCTCTCAATATTCTTTACAAAGAACACACTTACAGTATAAATAAAGCTTAAAGTAATACAAAGTATAAATTAAAGCCGCAAGCAGCGATAAAAGGCCCTCACCGCTTGCCCCATGAGCCCCCTGCAAGCCGCCTGAGAGTCGCTGCTCCTGCCAAATGTAATCCCCACTGGCAAAAGTTGCAAATCTTGGGGTGTACAAACCAACTTCTGCTGTGTATGGCGGCGCCCTCTTACCTGCAGGGGCTCTTGGGGTCCGGGCGATGCCAAAGCGTACGAACGGACGCAGTATGAAGGCTGTATGTACACAAAACACCATAATTCCATAATAATATTTTCTGCCTGCCTTGACATGAACTCTGTCTGGATAAAACTTCATGGGTCTAGGGCTAGCTTGATCTTGGCTTCTTCCATAGCCCAAAAAATGAATTTTCATGGGGGCGCTGTGGAGCCGCGTCTTGGAGTTCATTTTGGCGAAAAAAATTAATTTTTCACCAGACCTGACCTCTGTGCAGAAATTGGTGGCTTTTCGTTAGTGTTCAGGGGGCCATAATTCAGACAGAGAGAATAAGAATAACGAAGAACTTTAATGATTCCAATTACACGCTTTTCCAGTCACCCTCTACCACACCTATTCGAAAACCATCCGGCCTGACCCACATCCCCATGCGGTCCAGGGTCACTTGCGACCGCATCCCACCTTGAGCATTTTCTTTGCATTTTTGCGCTTTTTTGCCTACCGATTACAACAGGCTCCTTGCCAACCCTGCGGTTGGCTTGGGCCTAATAAGCGGATAACAACTGGATACACCCACATACTGACACGTCTGGTCTCGTGGTCAGTTTAGCCTTTAAATAACAACCCAAGCCGCAGTCATTAAATATGTTAAACTACTGCTCCTCCTTCCCCATAAAACAGTAAAAACCCTGCTGTGGTCGGGTTGGCAGCTGTGCTGTTGAACCATGGACCTCTTTTATTTTGCTACACAGGCCAAAGAGTCCTTAAATTTCTCAGTACAGTTCTCTTTGTTACACAGGAGAAGTTTGACTTGAATGAAACTATACAGGTTCCCAGTTATGCTGAAAAATAAGTATTAAAAGACTCAAAGACGTCTGGATCATAGATCACACTTTATTTACAGTATGATAAAAAAGGACTACGGTGAGATTTGCCATGTGGGGAATCCTAAGAGTCAGTGTGTGGTTGCAACTGAGAATAAAATTTAGTGGACAGACTCTGCCACTGTAATCAGTGGATCTGCAGTCATGGTAACAGGAATGTACATCCTCTTTATATTGTAAGCTTTTGTGCATAAGGACATAATAAAAACGGTTTGGACCTCATCAGGTCTTAAAATGAGGTAAATGCAGCCACAGATGAACTACAAAACAGGACACATTACAGTGAGTCTTTATTAATTTAACAAAATAAGCCAAAATCCAGAGTGTGAAAAATTAAGTACACCCTTACTGCTTCTGCAGAATTAAGTCAGTAAGTAGCAGCCAGGTGCTGCTAATCAAATTCACTTCAATAACTGATCATCAACAAGTGTGAGCACCTCTATAAAAGCAGAAGCTCTGGCAGTTTGCTGATCTGCTGTGTTCCTGCCCATAAATCTGTGGAAGGGTTCTAAAAGGGTTCTAAGGCCATTTCCAAACAATTTGAAGTCCATCATTCTACAGTGAGAACCTCCAGTCTTCCCTGGAGTGGACATCCCAACAAATGCACCCCAAGGTCAGACTGTGTGATTCACAGATTAACTGCAAAAACGTGGGAGCTACATCTCAGACTACAGATCTCAATGAGCATGTTGAATGTTAAAGTCCGTGACAGCACAGTTAGAAAAAGCCTGAACAAGTTTGGCTTGTTTGCAGGAGAAAGCCTCTTCTCTCTAAAAAGACAAACCTCAAGGCTTCTGGAACAATGTGGACAGGTGAGACCGAAGTGGAGATGCGTGGCCATAATGCACAGCGCCAGGAGAAAACCAAATACAGCATATCAGCACAGATGTCTCCACAGTGGTGGAAGGGTGATGATATGTTGCGTGTCGTTCTCAGGTTGTATTTACCTGATTTTAATACCTGGTAATGGGTAGATCATTTTTTAATTATGCCATGAAGTGTCAAACAATAGAATTCATGGAGGCTGTACTTTCTTTGTAGCATGACTGTGTGATCCTACTGCGAGCCTGAAGTTAGGTGTTCATTCACACCTGTGGGCAATTTTGAATCACCAACTAACCTAACTTAACCCCACGAGGGGGCAGGTCACCTACTAATCGGAAGGTTGGTGGTTCAATTCCTGGCTGCGCCGGGCTGCATGCCAAAGCATCCTTGGGAAAGATACTGAACCCCAGGTTGCTCTCCGATGCAAGCCTTGGAGTATGAATGTGTGTGAATGTTAGACAATAAAAGCACTTAGCTTAGATACATATGGAAGTGCTTGTATGAATGAGTAAATGTAAACGTGTTGTATAAATGCTTTGAGTGCTCAGTCAGACTAGAAAAGTACGGAAGCCGAGAGTGGCCATGGTACGAGAAAACGGTAATCGTTATCTCGTGATAACGAGATAAATAACTCGTTATCTCAAGAAAACGAACTTTGTTTTCTCAAGAGAATGAGTTAATTTACCGATGGTTTTCTTGAGATCACGAGATGATTATCTTTACTTGAATGCTCATTATCAGCACCCCCACGCCCCCTCCCAGTGAAGGGGAGCCGCTCGTGACTGGGCTGGGGGACGGCCGAACGACAGTCCCCCCTCTCCAATCGCGCACTCGTGTTTATGGAGAACCTGGTGCTAAATAACTTGTAAACGACCTGATTCTGGGTCAGGGTCTTGTCCGTAGCAGAGCAGCTAATCCCTGCGATCTATTGAAAGTCAGCCCTCGATCCAAGCTTTTGTTGGCCCCCGGGCGGACGGGCGGCTGACCGATGCCGGGGCATGGGCCCAGCTGGTATGCTGGCTCATATGTGTACAGTGTACCATGGGCACGAACGCCACGAGCCAGCCAGCCAACCCCCATTGATTTCCCATTCAGTGGAGGAGCTCCAGGGGAGAGCTGTGAGGGATTTAAGCCAGGCCAGAGAGCCTTTTCTCCGGGTTAATGTGTGGAGAGTGTCCCCCTCTTTCAGCAGTGGAGCTCCTCACACTCTCCACACACTGACCCTGCACTCTGTTTATCAATGTAAGTAAAGACATTACACATAAAAGCACACAGAAACATCAGGATCACTTTATGGCAGATGGTCACTTTTTGGTACAACACCGGCATCGGTCGGCTGCCAGCCCAGTTACGAGCGGCTCTCCTTCACCGGGAGGGGGCATGGGGGGTGCTGATCATGAGCATTCAAGAAAAGATAATCATTTCGTCATCTCGAGAAAACCATCGGTAAATTAACTCGTTATCTCGAGAAAACAAAGTTCGTTTTCTCGAGATAACGAGTTATTTATCTCGTTATCTAGCTCGTTATCTCGAGAAAACCATCAGAAAAAAGTTTATACGTACCATGGCCGCTCTCGGCTTCCGTAGAAAAGCACTATATAAGAACTAGTCCTTTTGCCATCTTTTTACTGTGGGAGAAAGAAACCCGGAGAAAACCCACGCAAATAGGGGGAGAACATGCTAACTCCACACACAGAGACCCCGGCCAAGGTGGAATCAAACCTAGGACCTCCTTGCTGTGAGGCAACAGTGCTAACCACCATGCCACCATGCTGCCTCAAGATTTAAGATTTTTATCTTAATAATTAAAAACATTTTTTTGATTGAGTGAATGTCTAAGATGTGGTGCTAAAACAATACACACGTTTGTGTTGTAATGTTGTATTAAGTGTGAGGGCTAAAATATTCTGGCCTCTTTAAAAATATAAAAGCATACAAACTCAGTGTGATCAAACAGTGAGCGTCTCCCTCTTTGCCTTCAGGCCATGTGTCTACAGCTGCTGACAGCCCTGGGAGCTCTGGCCGGGACGGCTTGCTCCCTGTTGGCTGAAGGCGTGGGTGCCGCCGCCACCGCCTGGATCCTGCCCTTCACAGCTGGAGGGTTTGTTTACATCGCCACAGTGACCGTGCTCCCAGAGCTGCTGGCGGGACGCTCCAGTTTCGGCCAGTCTCTGATGGAGATTTTGGCCCTGCTGTTTGGAGTCGGCATGATGGTGCTGATTGCAGAGTACGAGTGAGGCTCTGCAGAGAGGACAGACTTCTTACAGCATGAGGTGGGGATGGAGAGACGGAGAGAAAAGAGGTCAAATGGTTTAAAAACGCAGGGATCATGAGGATTGTATCTGTCAAAGGTGTGCTTTCTTTTGTTTTTGAAGTTGTATTTTGGCACAAAAATCGATGGAAAAATGGATATTTTTGTTGTCTAGTGTTTGTTTTTTTTTAGCAGTTCATGCGCACATCCATGATTCGTGTCACTACTTTGTGTTTTTTGAGAAGAACTGTGATCACTTCTCCAGTGTTAACACTTCTCTAAAGAAACTGACAGCTGGAAAGAACAACATGAGTGGAAAGATTTTTGAGGAGGAGAAGGGGAAGGAGGGCCTCCATCAGGGCAGGCCGGGCAGGAGGTGGACTCCTTCTGTACACCGGTCTCAGAATCCACTTGTCATCTTATGGACCATCCACCTGCAGTCTAACTACATGCTGAGCTGACAGTAACTTCCCTCCAAAAGTGGCTTAAGTCAAAGACATTTTCCATCTGAATCCATATCTGTTTAAGAAGCGACAGGTCCTCCATTCATTTCAGAGTTTGGTCAGTGAGAGGGGAGAACGTGCTGTCTGCCTCTCACTGCAGTGACCTGCTCAGTTCTACTTGTTTAATGTCTGCTTAGTTTGAATGTACCAACTCAATATTTTTACATTCCACACAATAAAAGTAAATGTGGCTTTTACGCATGTGCTACAGATGGCATCACGTTTGCTCTGAAATGATTAAAATCTCCTAAAGTAAAAGTTGTCTTAACATTTCTACCCAAACTATTTTTAAGCTGATGATCATTAATGAAAAAAACTCCTGCAGCTGTTCTGAAAATCCCAATAAAGGGAAATTATTTTCAAAGTGCTGATGGCTTTTCAGTATATTCCATAGTTAACCCCAACATTATTGTACTGAAATGGTTTTTAAGTTGTTAAAAATGTTGCTGAACACAAAACTGTTATTAACTTTTCAGACATGGCCACAAGAGGGAGCAGGAGATCTGTCACTCAGCATTGTTGTGTTTAAACGTCACACATCCTCGTGACTTAATCAGTTTTTTTGGGGAAATAATCATTTGCACATGACTTGAGTGGGGAGGCCTTTGTCTGGCCCGAGGACTGGTACTACACTTGATCAACTCTGTTGTCTGGCCCAACCTTGCCAATGTCAAATGTATTTATATAGCACATTTAAACAACCAGAGTGGACCAAAGTACTCCAGAGGCAACCAGAATGACAATGTATAGAAGCCAAAACGAAAACAACAAACAAAAATCCAGACAAAATATAATTTAAAAATTAATTAAAAAAATACAAAGCTGTCCAGATTATCTTGAATTAAAAGCCAGACATAGAAATGGGTCTTGAGCAAAGACTTAAATGTAGAAACCGTCAGGACAGTTCTAATATGAAATGGTAAGTTATTCCAGAGACTCGACGCAACATCTGAAAAAGCGCAACTCGTATTTGTGAGAATGGTTTTCCACGAGGAGGACTTTCTCATGTTTTGCAATTGAAGGACACCTAATTCTCCACACTGGTGTTTGCTGGCTGAGTCGTGTCAAAGTGCTGCAGAGATTCACTGATTTGCTTCCAGAGATAAAGACTTTCCTGTCATCTCGGAATGAGGAGCACAAAGAATTGTCCGATGATGCGTGGCTGCTCGATCTGGGGTTTTGACCAATTTAACCGCTAAACTGAATGCCCTCACCACTGAACTCCAGGGAAAAAACAAACACCTGTCCCACATGATATGTGCAGTAAATGCATTCAAAGCTTAACTTTGTGTTTGGAAGACACATCTGAACACTAGGAAGCTAACACATTTTCCAAACCTGAAAAAATGATCTCAAACAATCAAAGACCATGATGCTTTCCACCCAGAGGAGTACTGTGCACATCTGGACAAAGTGACAGTAGAGTTCGGTTCGTGTTTTGGTGAGTTAAAGGTCATGGAGGAGATTGCTGCATTTGTCTCAAACCCCTTTCAGCACATTGATGTAGCGCAGACAAACTTGTATTACAAACTGGTGTGGACATGGAGAAAATAGATCTGCAAAATGACATAGAACTGAATGGCAAATCAGAGGACAATGACTTTTGGGGACTTGTACGCAGAGAGAAGTTCCCTCTTCTCACTACATGTGCACTGAAATCGAGTGCCTACTCTGGCTCCACTTACCTGTGTGACATGGCATTTTCATAGATGAAAATAAATAAAGTGTAGGAGCTCCCTCGCTGACAGACACCTCACAGACTGCATCAGACTGGCTGTCTGCACCCATGAGCCAAACTCCAAAAACCTTACAGAAAGTTTTCATTCCCAAACATCACAATGACTTGAATGAGCTTTACTGGAGAAGCTTTTCCTTCTGGCTCTGTAAAAAAGTGATACTGCATAAGATTGTTAAGAACCACATTCAGTTTATTTGATTAGGGGAGTTGTTGCCAGACATCCCGCTATTTCACATGTTCAAAGCAAATTTAGCAACTTTAATAGGTAAAGTTCATCCAGGAAAATTATATAAATGGCAGCACGTGTTATCTGTTCATTATAAGAGGTGTTAATTTTCCCCTTCTGTTACAAAAGAATGAACAACAGTAAATGTAATTTCAGTGAGGCAGGTTCCTAAGCTTCAGTCATGTTCTACAGTACATATGTACTATTAGAAATAAACTGTTTTTTTCCTCCACTATGAACAACAAGTTCACCACATAATTAAAGAGTCTAGATTTGGAAAGAATCTGTTTGGGGTTTTTTTGTTCAGCACCTCAACAGGTAGATCTCGCCTTGTACAGGTTCAAGTTCAAGGATCTTAGGCTCAAAAAAGTTGGTGACCACTGTTTTACAGAATACAGTGAATCAGAGCAGCAGGTCCAATCCAGTGTTGGCCTGTCAAATATATTAAGAACAAGAAGTTTATTGTTATATACACCGCAGAACAGAGTGGTTATGGTGAGCAATGAAATTCTTACTTTGCGAGTACCCTGTAGAAACTGTTTTTAAATGCACAACTCTTAAAGAATCATTCATACGATGCAGGTGCAAAACAAGCGAAAACTTAACATTTATACACGCACACACGTACACACACATACGTATACCACGAGACACCCAGAAAGGCTGACCAGAATGCCTAGAACTGAACAAGATCAACAGGACCCTAATGCTGCATTTCCATTAGTACCTGCTCATTACAGCTTGACTCAGCATGGTTTGTTTGCATTTCCATTAGTACCTCTAGCAGGTAATAGGTCATTTTTTAGTACCCACTTAGCCGGGGTTCCAAATGATCCAAGGCGATCTGAAAATGTGACGCAGAAGAACAACATGCCAATGATTGGGTACGCGGTCGAATGAGGAGGTGCAGACATTTCTGTGCTTGGTGGGAGAAGAGACGAGTTTATCATGAGGTCTCCAAGCTAATGGCTACTCACGGGTACCATCGCACAACACAGCAGTGTAGAGAAAAGCAAACACATTTTGAGTTACATACAAATTACATCACAAGACTTCTGCCCACATTGCTAAATCAACTCCACCCTCAATTGTAATGGAAAGAAAACAAAACCGTGGTGAGTTGTGCCGAGTCGAGTTGACTAATGGAAGCGCGGCATAAGAGCCTTCATACGGAGCTCAGTGGGAATGTGGAGAACAACACAAGAGTCCAACTTCAAGCCAATAGCACGAGTCACCATCAAGTGCAGGATTTACCAAGGAGATGCTCTGTCACCACTGCTGTTCTGCATAGACCTGAATGAATGAAAATGTATGATAGGAGTGAATGAGACATTGATTCACTGATCCACACCACACGTATCTACAGCAATGACACTGGAATATCATTCGGACTGGAGAAGTGTAGTCGGATGGTAACAAAGAGAGGGAAGGTAGTCAGAACTGAGTGGATTGCACCACCACAGTGTTTCTCAAACTTTGGGGTGTGGGGTCATGACAGGTGGGACGTGAACAACATGAGAGAAAAGTCATGATTGTGTCAGATCATTCACCACACACACGCCCACACAACCAAATTCTGAAACCGGGTTCCCAGGTTAAATCCCCAATACCCACTGTTCATAACGCACAGACGTGCAGTATAAAAAAAAAACGAGGAGTAAAAGCTGCAGGCACTTGTCCTGCAGGCACAACACTGAAGTTATCACAGCACTCATAAAAACAGCATGACGCAGTGAGCATGGATACCCATGAAGAAAACAGTCATATAAAACAAAGGGGCAGGCAAAGCAGCAGCACGCTAAAGCGTAGTCTGGAGTAGTGATGTCTGCGCCGCGATAAGTGACACGCCACCGACCCAGGCCAAACTCCCAGTGATGGCAATTACCTGACTGAGTAGAAATGGCCAGTATGGGACTTCCCCAGCTACGACTGGAATCTTATGGCCAGAGCTTTTAACAAGGTACCTGCCAGCATGTTCTGCTACAGCTAGGGGGAAAAACATTAATGAGAAACCTGGAAGAGTGTGTGACGATGCGGTCAAGGTTCCTTTTTTAAGGGTTGAGCTGCGACAGTGCCACCAGGGGGGAGGGTTTTGCCCCACCCAAAATATTAGTTTTAAGGAGGAATTAATTTCCAAATCAACACCTTAAAATTGCACAGGCCTGAAAAATACACCAGGGAAGAGAGAAGGTTCGAAGATTGAAAATATTTTATTTAAACAATACAGTTAAAAGAAACATGAAACCATAAAATAAAACAAGCATAAAATAGCTCGGCTGTAACATTATTAGAACACCAAACTCAAAATAAAAGCTGAGCTGAACTTACCGGCAGCTGGGGGCCTTAACAGAAAGGGAAGAAAAAAATATCACAGGGCACACCTTCACCCAAAGTGCTGCACAACAACAAACGTGAACAGAAGAGGAAAGAATCCCACCACCAGGGAATGGACCATCCTGCCACTGGCTCGTCCCTCTTGGCTTGCTCAGCACTTAAAAAAAAAAAAAAAACCCCAACAAAACAGAATTAAGGATACACACAACTGGGCAATACAGTCATAAAAGCACTCTGTAGTAACAGTCGGGACAATAAAAATACTAAGAAAAAGAAAGAGAAACTCACTATACTTCCCAGGCACACACACATACACACAATAAAAGACAACAAACATGCATAAAACCCTTAAAACACAGGATAAAATGACCCACGAGGAATCTGCCACTCAGGAAACAATGCCACGACTCCACCACAATTAATATTTGAAGTTGTTGGTTGCCGAAAGGCAAGGGCCCTCAACCCTTTTCTGTGCTTACACTTGTCCAGGCGACACCAAAAATCCCTTCAGGCATTTTCTAATTTTAGAAATATTGCACAAAGGCAGTCATATTTGTTTAATATGTGCACTGAAGGACATATCCTGCTCAAAAATGACTCCTATATATATATATATATATATATATATATATATATATATATATATATATATATATATATATATGTGTGTGTGTGTGTACAGTGTGTACAGTGTATCACAAAAGTGAGTCCACCCCTTCACATTTCTGCAGATATTTAAGTATATCTTTTCATGGGACAACACTGACAAAATGACACTTTGACACAATGAAAAGTAGTCTGTGTGCAGCTTATATAACAGTGTAAATTTATTCTTCCCTCAAAATAACTCAATATACAGCCATTAATGTCTAAACCAGCAGCAACAAAAGTGAGTACACCCCTAAGAGACTACACCCGCAAATGACCACATTGAGCACTGCTTGTCATTTCCCCTCCAAAATGTCATGTGACTCGTTCAGTGTTACTAGGTCTCAGGTGTGCATAGGGAGCAGGTGTGTTCAGTTTTGTAGTACAGCTCTCACACTCTCTCATACTGGTCACTGAAAGCTCCAACATGGCACCTCATGGCAAAGAACTCTCTGAGGATCTTAAAAGATGAATTGTTTCTCTACATGAAGATGGCCAAGGCTACAAGAAGATTGCCAACACCCTGAAACTGAGCTGCAGCACAGTGGCCAAGATCATCCAGTGTTTTAAAAGAGCAGGGTCCACTCAGAACAGACCTCGCGTTGGTCGTCCAAAGAAGCTGAGTGCACGTGCTCAGTGTCACATCCAAATGCTGTCTCTGAAAGATAGACGCAGGAGTGCTGTCAGCATTGCTGCAGAGACTGAAGAGGTGGGGGGTCAGCCTGTCAGTGCTCAGACCATACGCCGCACACTACATCAAACTGGTCTGCATGGCTGTCACCCCAGAAGGAAGCCTCTTCTGAAGTCTGTACACAAGAAAGCCTGCAAACAGTTTGCTGAAGACATGTCAACAAAGGACATGGATTACTGGAACCGTGGCTAACTGGTCGCGTCAGCCAAAAGGGGGAGCCCATCGGTGAGTTTGAGGATACTGGTGGGTGGGGCTCAGCAAGATTCTCCTCCCTGTCTAATATTACCTGTCACTTTTTGTGTTAAGCAGAACACCTTCTCCTCTCATCTCAGTAGATTTGAACTTAGTACATAAGGAGTTTGCAGAACAGTAAGGTACAATTTTATGACCCATTCCAATCCCATCTCGGTCTCTGCCTTAAAGGGCAAGCTGCTAGTCAGGATAACTCATCAAACTGAACCCCTTCTTCTCGTGGTTTCAAGCAATCACCTGGAACATGTTAGGTTTTTTTATTTATGATGCACCTAGCACCCCTGTAGTTTTGGGCTGTACATGGTTGCACACTCATAATCCTCAAAGAGGGGAGGGTAGAGAGTTAGTTTGTTTTGTTTAGCAAACTCTATGCACTCAGGTGTCCTGCTGGAAGGGTCCCAGAAGCCCGCCTTAAGGGTTTAAACCCCTGATTTGTCTTCCGTCCAGTTTGAATATCATGATTTACGGTCAGTATTTAGCAAAAAGCCGGCCTTGTCACTACCTCCGCACAGACCTTACTACTTGGATCCCATAGAAGAGCCAGATCTTTTGGTTCCCAAATGGCTCCTCAGATTTTATTTTAAAAATATGTGTAAAATGAATTACACTCTGCCTATCATATTAAAGTCTGTCTGATCTTTACTACGGTGTCTGTCACTCACTTTCCTCACCATTCCTGCATGTAGCCTCTATGTAAAGCGCAACTTCCTCTTGCTCTTTCTGGACTCTGAGCTAACTTTGCAGGAGCCTCTCCCTCTGTGTGGCCCTTTTACCACTGACCAGATGCCAGTGCCGGTGCCAGCATTTGAACCGTTGAGCATATAGCCTATAACCCCAAAGGCATTGGCCGTGGCACAACATACTTCAAAAGTGCCGCCGTTCATGGTTTGTGGACCCTGTGTGTTTTTGGTTTCTAGTTCCTTGTCTTCTGTCAAGTCTGCGTCTCTGTTCCCCTGAGTCCTTTCCTGTTTTATTTTGATAGTCTCGTGTTCCCTGTGCTTTGTGTTTATTTTACTTCCCTTGTCGTTAGGTTCATTTGGTTCACCTGTCGTTCCCCTGGTGTTTTCACTTGCCCTAATCCCCTTGTGTGTATTTAAGCCCTTAGTTTTCCTCTGTTCTTTGTTCGGGTCCTCGTCTTTCCATCCTAATTGATAGCTGCTGTGTGTTTGGTTTTCAAGTTTTCGAGTATTCAAGTTTTCAAGGTTTCAAGTTTAGTTTTGTGTAGCTGGCCTTTTGTAATTCCGTAAATAAAGTGTCAAACACCATCCGCTCTTGCCTGCGTCCTACTCTGAGGTCCTCCCTGCCCTGCCTGCCGCACCTAGCTGTGACATCATAAATAGGCATTCTATTCTATTCTATTGAAGTGTAATTTCTGAGAACCATTTGATTTTTTCCGATTGGACAAGGAGTTACGGTAAAAAGCCAGCTGATCAAAGTTCCTTTGATCAACCAACTTGGCTGTGATACGCTACATCTTAATGAGCTGTTTGCGGCTTGTAAATGCAGGAAACTGGCACTTCAGCGGCGATTAAAGTGTTACGCGTTTTGCTGGTTCATTGAAACCAGCACGAGCACTGGCACCTCGTCAGTGGAAGTGTAGTGTGTTTGATCTGTGTGGACTCACTGTGTGCTGTGTCCATACCCTCCCCCACCTGCCACCCTGTTGCTCCGTGTGAACACAGATTCTGCTACTTAACCAATCACATGTGGCTTCCACAGGGTTGGGGCAGTGTTGTCTCAAAGCACTGGGCCCAGGAATAAAGTGCAGCCTTTTGCATTCTTCTGAAGGCAATTTATGCCAACTGAACAGAACTATGACCGAGAGCTTTTGGGGATTAAGCTGGCATTAGAGGAATGGCGGCATCTTTTAGAGGGGTCTGTGCCACCTTTCATTATTTTGACTGACCATAAGCACTTAATCTACCTTCAACAAGCTAAGAGACTAAATGCTCGTCAGGCCCGATGGTCCTTGTTTTTTAGCCATTTTAATTTCACCTCACCTATCAACCAGGGTCTAAAAACGTTAAAGCTGATGCCTTGTCACATCAGTTTTCCACAGGAAAAGACACTGTTGAGCCAGACCGCATTCTCCCATGCACCTGCATTCTGGGTGCGGTCACCTGTGAGGTGGAGGGAGCAATCCAAAAAGGTCTCAATATTGAACCGGACCATGGTACGGGGCCCTCCTATCTGCGATTTGTGCCTACCCCAGCTCGGCCTACCTTGGACCAAGATGTGACTTGACAGCATATACGGTATGCGCCCAAAATAAGACTTGAAATCAACCCCCCTCAGGGTTACTGCAACCTCTGGTGGTCCCTTACAGGCCCTGGCCACACATTGCACTGGATTTTGTGACAGTCCTGCCTCCATCTAATGGTAAGACTGTAATTCTAACCATTTTAGACAGATTTTCTAAAGCAGGTCTCTTCATAACTCCTGAAATTACCTACTGCCTCGGAGACAACCAGTATCTTGGTTGAACATATTTTCCATTTTCATGGCGTTCCCTGCCACTCCCATGCCACTCTCCACTGTGCAGCATTGAGTAATCCTTCATACTGGAGCTCCTGTCTGCCCTGGGTTGAGTATGTTAGAATAGTTACACATCTGTAGCTACTAACCTTTCACCTTTCAAGGTTTCATTGGGCTATCAACCCCCCTTGTCACCACACACAGGGTATTTGAAGATCTGGTGTACACATCTTCTGCACCAAATAGTGATTTCTGTTGTTTCTATGTTTTCTTTTAATTTTTTATGTGTAATGTCTTGGCTCATATTGGTGAATAGATTGTAGTCAACAAGATTTATGAATGGCTTATATATAAAGAAATTACCTGTTGTGCAAGTTCTTTATGAAGCCGCATTTTTGTACCCACATTATAATCAATCCAGTACTTTTTGGCCACTTAAAATATCTTTACAGAACTGTCGTGTTATTATTGTAATTGGTGTGACCTGAGTGTGGCACCTGCCCTCTGCGGGCAGGGCCCTCCCTTTTATAAGCACAGGTGCCGATCATCATGGTGGCTGTGGTGAAATATCTGGAATGCTGGCCTATGTCAGAGCGATTCATCCCTAACATGTGTAGCGAGTTTCTTTTACTTTCCCTGGTAACCTAAGGAGAAGTTTGGTGCCCTTGTGTTTAAGGTAGGCATTGGAGAGTTTCGCTCCTACTTTGGCTAGAGTGGAGTTAGTGCTAAAGTTTGTGTTCTGGTTGTAGGAAGAGACTGAATCTCGTACACCAGGTGACATTGTGGCGAGCGGTGCGATCCCATTTCATTCCCAGCGGGGTGGACCCTAAAATTGGAGACAGGTAAACACTGGCGGTGTGCTAAGATCGGGAGGGTATCCCCTCCGAGGTGTATTGTTTTAACCCCCCTTGTGTTCTGCCCTGTCTCCCCTGTTTTGCCTTGCCTGGCGTTGTCCCGCCGGTGGTTTTGCCCTGTTTGTTTTATGATGCTGCTGCAGACACTGGCTGGCTAAGCTGAAGTTTCTCTCTTTTATCATTTTATCGCATCTGTTTGTGATGGGGTTTGAATTGTGGTGCTTTGTTTACCCCTGATTTCGGTTTAACCAAACTGTGTGGATGATAATTGCCTCGACTTCTGTTTTTATTATTTTTTATATTTTGGGAGCCCGCGGAGGAGCGAGGGGGAATCGGTGTGAGACCCTTTCTTTTTATTTCTTTCTCATTGTTTGTTCGGCCGCCTCTTGTGCATGCGTAGCGGCGAATTAGGATAGTGGGAGTGAACTCTGTTTGCATGTGGGGTTATGTTAACTTGTGTTTTTGTGTGTATCAGTGTCCACGCCAACTGTAGAGTTTGTTGTACCTCCTCCAGCATAATTGTTGTTTTTCCTTTTATGACTGGAGGGCTGGTGACTGAATCAGCCTGGTTTTTATTAAATTTTTTAATTCTTTTTTTTTTTTTTGTAATGCTCTGTAGATATTTTTAATCTTTTTTTAATCAAAGTCTACCCGGGGGACTGGTGTGTATCTCTATATATATTGTAAATAAAGTTTTACTTGTATTTAACTGAATGCACGCCTACAGCAGGTCCTTTTAGTGTCTAGTAGGTTTTGTGTCTCTCACCTGACCTGGGTCACATAATTGTTTAATTGTTGCAATTTCTCTTGCCCTCTTGGCCAGATCTCTCTGAAATTCTTTGTTTGATGTCGATGAAAGTTTTTTTACTCTGATAAATAAAGAATATATGAAAATCACAGCCATAAAGTGATTGTAGCTTCTACCTTGTGACAGGAGTGTTGTTTCTTGCTCAAAATGACTTGATATCATTCATGAAAGATATATTTTACATATGGTTTGGAAATGTTAAGCCAAAAAGTAATTGACAACAGCTTTTTTTTGTTTGTTTTTAAGCCTGTCATATCTGGCAGATGTTGCAAGCAGCATTGTGATCTGAATGCACTGTTGTGCCAAATACATTATATTTTATATATAGATTCTCTACAGGCTCCTCTTGTTAATGTTTGTCCTTTTTATTTTATTTATTTATTTGTGTCATTTCCACATACATATACCTGTGCCAGTGTTGACAGGCGGAGGAAGAAAAGGAGAAGGAAAAAGAGAACAGGGAGAAAATAGAAAAAGGGGATAGAGCACAAGTAAATAAACCAAAATGGTTCATCAACTGCTGTACCTGTAAGAGAAGAAAAAAACAACAGATAAAATACAAACAGTACTTGGGGAAAAAAACAACAAAAAAACAAAGCATGGCTACACAACCCAACAATTTTGTTGTGTTTGTGTCTATCTCATACTTACTGAGGGCGGAAAGCTGCATCAGAAGCCAGAGGCATGTAGAGAAAGACCCAGGAAACCCGGGCCACCCGCAGCCCATCAAGAGCCATGAAGACCCTCGGCCACACATTCCACCGACAACTGCAAGCCCGCCCCAGCAGAAAGGAGAGAGAGGTCCCGGACGGAGCCCCCCAGCCGAGGAGCAAGGGCCCTAGAGAGCCCGAGGCAACGGGCCACGATAAAGTAAGTACACCCCATGATTCAGTAACTTGTAGAACCACTTTCAGCCACTTTTTCTACATGACTATCATTCTCTCACATCATTGTGCAGGATTTTCACTCTGCTTTACAATGTTGATTTATGCACAGTTCTTTTAAGGTCCCATTGCAGGTCATTGCAGCACATTCAAACCACCCCCACCACCACCAATCTGTCACAGATTTGCTGCTGTGCTTCAGATCACTGACCTGTTGCATGACCCAATGTTAGGATTATTCTGTAAACTTTCTTCTGTTTACATTGAATTATTATATCTTCTGTTTTCATGAGTTTTATACTATACTGTTTTATTTTGAAGTGTACAGGAAATACATTCATACACATTCTTATATATAATACATATAAGACACAGACCCTCACGTAGGCTGCGTATACAAATGTAACTTGCAGACATTCTACAGAATGCTCACTACCATATATGGTAAGGGAAGAGCCAAGAATGCTGTTTATTGCATGTTGTAAACTGAGTTTTATGTTACCCAAGTGCTTTTATTGTGAAGGTCTGTAATAAAAGCGGAACAAGGAGGTTGATCCGTGGGAGACCGCTTCCTCTTTGCCCAGTGAACGGTCACGTCCCTTTGGCCGGGAGCTGAGCTCAGAGGATGGGATTTTCCTCCTTGCGCAAGTAAAACTGCGAAGCTGTTGGTGTCTCTGTTATTTGCTAATTCAGAATGATTTTAAACCCATCACCCAATTATATCCAAGATTTAGCAGTTGGACAGACGGCCTCGACTTTGACTATACTTTGTTATACAGAGGAGTTCGTGGTCAACTAAATGAGTGCAGGGCACCCAAAACAAACCCAAATCATCACCCTTCAACCCGTCTGCAGACATCTGTGCTGATATGCTGTGTTTGGCTTTCACCTGGCACTGTGCATTATGGCCATGCATCTCCACTTTGGTCTCACCTGTCCAAAGGACATTGTTTCTGAAGTTCTGAGGTTTGTTAAGATGCAACTTTCCAAACCTAAGCTGTGCTGCCATGTTCTTTTTAGAGAGAAGAGGCTTTCTCCTGCAAACAAGCCTAACTGTGCTGTCACAAGTCAGGAAAATGCGATTTTCATAAAACCTTTTTTCTTATGCTTTGAAAGTCAGTTTCTATGTGAAATGCATAAGAAAAACAAACATGTCATTGCATGCTACCCATGAGAGGATCCCTTGATAAGCTGACAGCAGTCGCCTCAGTGTGCTTGTAACACCTTGAATTGAAAAAGAAAAACATGTCATAAACTCCTTGAGATGTTGATATCATACAATGGATTTACACACATAAATTCATTCAGACATCTTAAAGGTGACCTTAACCATTAAGGCAAGGTCCTCCACACACCCTGTACACATTTCATCATAGAAGTAAGAGGACTGGAAGAAAAATAAATAAATAAAAATAAAGCCAGAAGTGTTTGAGTCATTGAATTTTTTCTTATCTGGAATTTTTTTTTCTGTCCAGCATTTTTGTGAAGAACATTCTCACTTCAAGATGTCACAAGCACACTGAGGCAACTGCTGTTGTGATTTGGTCCTATATAAATAAAGCTGAATCGAATTGAACCTTATGCACCAAAACAACAATGCAAATTTCACCATAACCCTTACTGTAGATGGACAGTGCCGAGGAGAACGTTTAAGACAGACTTTGAGCAAGGTGGATTTTTTAGTTTGTTTATTTTTAGGAAATAAACATATGCAAATAAAAAATAATAATTTCTAAGACTGCAAAAAAATACATATATATATATATAATTATTATTTACACTTTAGATATCTAGGGCCAGATAGATAGATAGATAAAACCAATAAAAGTATTAAGTATTTATAAAAAAGCATAAAAAGATTAGATTTTCTTCAAAAAGTTCACATTTTCCCAAAAAAATTATTCCGAAGCAGGTTAACATAATAGACCCTGCATGGTCCATTTCTGACACATGGATATCAATTCTGAATTATGAATATGAATTATTATGAATTATGATGAAAAGTGGTGTCACCCTCCACTCTCCTTCATATCAAACCTACAATAGGGACAGCCCCTCCCACCTGTGAACCCTCAGTACTACCAGACTTATCTAATACTGGACCCACCCAGTCTGAGTAAATCATCACCACTTTTCCTGCTTTCAGGTCAGCTTTATTCAGCATTTAGCATTTCTCCAGTTTCCTCCTCAGCATCACATCATGTCATTGGTCAGTTCCAGCAATGGTCCTGGAACAATATTAATTATTTAGTAATTAAAAATTAGTAATCAGAATAACTAAAATGAAAGGAATGGAGAGACACACTTCAGTTATTATGGACCTTTTGATGCAGCTGCCCATCATTCTGCATATTTGGTCCAGGTTCTACTTTATAGTTTGTTCTGTTGTTTTATGGTTGGTATTCAGAGATGTTTACGGTCATCATTTAGGTTTCCTCTGTGTTGGTTTGCATATACCATGTTAGTTAGTTCCTGTTTTATTGTGTAGTACTGAGATGCTGCTTTTTAATTCGAAGTCTCTTATTTCTGATGGTTTCACTCTTCAAAGTGAGCACTGACAGATCACAGTAAACAGATAACACAGGAAGCGTGAGGCGTGAGGATTTCTCAGGCAGCTTTCTTTTCACAGGAAAGAGGAACTAAAACAAAATGTCAAAACAACTGATTAATTAAGGCGTAGGTGTTGATGGGTGCATGTGACTGCATATTTTTGCAGTCACGTGAATGTATTTTTGTGAATTTAAGGAGTGGCACAGTTCCATGTCTGCTCAAGTTATTCCTTCAGCCTCTGGTACTTTTCTGTTTTCTTGTGCTCCGTCTTTCTGATTTTGCTAGCCACTGCGATTGCCACATCTATCACAGCTACGGTCAACTGTGTCCTAGCGCAACTTTGATTGGTTGGCCAGCAGCTGCTTGTTAATCAGGACTTTAGCCCTGTCATTCTCCACCACCTTCAGCAGTATCTCCCATTGGGAGATGGGGACTTCTAATCCATATATGGCAACGATGTTCCTATACACTATCCCAGCCATTTGGTGTATGCTGCACCAGCTTGCATCTTGCGTGTGTTGAATAGTCTCTGGGGCACCTTTGCACAGCCTGTAACTGTCCTATTGGCTGTGGCAGACTCTTGCCGTTATAGTTATGGTGCTCAGGGTAGGCTCTTGTGCTGCCACAATCAAATATGCAGTAATCTATATCTTGATATATTCGTGCATGCTCCATGTTTTCTCCTGGATTGTGGCTCTGACACTCACCAATCCTCCTTATTTTTCTTGCTTGTACAATGCACTGGACTTCCAGAGGAAGCATCTGTGCATGGTGAGGACTTTTTGTGTCGTGGCATCAGAGGCATCTATGTCCTCTTGTGGCCATAAAAATATCTATAAACCATAAACAGTTAATGCAAAGATTTTGGTAACACTTTATAATGTGACCCGTGACTGAGGCTGTAAGTACCCTGTAATTGTGTGAAGTTAGGCCTAATTGCTGGTACTTCACATGCATATGAACTTGAGTAACATCTCATTTCTAGTCCATAATATGATATCGGCCCACCCTTTGCAGCTATAACACCTTCAACTCTTCTGGTGAGACTTTCCACAAGGTTTAGGACTGTGTTTATGGGGATTTTTGACCATTCTTGCTAGATGAGAAGGCCTGGCACACAGTCTCCACTCTAATTCTTGTGCTGCAGCTATCGATGATTCTATCAATTAATTGAGTAATTGGATAAGACATTAATGAGCAATAATAAATATTCAAAAGAGACAAACATAGTCTTTGAAAATTACCTTCTCACTGATTTCTATTTTAGAAATTGCACTGCTTTTAATAGTTTAACTGCATACAATGTATGTCGAAAAAGTAAACCCTTTAAATGTATTTACATTTCATATTCAAATTGTGTTTTGTAGCAGCTACAAAGTTTGCTTTTCTTAATGGAGTTTGTTGATGAGGTGGTTTGAAAGACTCTGGCCAATTTCTTTTTTTTTTTTTTAAGCCTGTCTTGTCTGCAGCTTTTCTAATCATGATCTGAATGCACTGTTGTGCCAAACAGTATGCAGTGCATACTGTATGTAATGCATTTTTAATGTGTAGTATTGATACTGAGTTCCACATTGTGAGACGTTTTAATCCTAAGTCTGGTATTTATGACGGTTTCACTCCTCAAAGTGAGCGCTGACAGATGACAGTAAACAGATAACACAGGAAGCTTGAGGTGTGAGGATTTCTCCGGCAGCTTTTGTTTCACAGAAACAACGAGGAAATAAAACAAACCTTTCAAAACAGCTGATTAAGGCGTAGGTGTTGATGGGTGCACGTGACTGTATATTTTGGGCAAACATCTTGTGAATTTAAGGAGTGGCACAGTTGTGTTTTTCTTCAAAGTATTTGACCCACATACTGCAGATGTTAATTACTCCACTCATCAATCAAGCCTTTTTTTTTGAGCGAACAACTGTGAGGAGAAGCCATAAACACACAATATATAGAGCAAATGTTTGATCTATTATTAAAAAAGTTTTTGAGTGAAAAGAGGGCTAACAGGTGAGCCTGCAACTAGTCACTATACTTCATTCATTTAAAAGAAAAATCACTAATGTGGACATTTGCTTGATTTGATATGACTATTAGCTCTCAATTAGACTATTGTAATGGTTTGGATGTTGACCTTGATCAGTCGTTAATTCCTCCCCTGCAGACTGTACAAAATGTAGCAGCTCACCTTTTGACAGGAAGGAAATGGTGCGATCACATCACACCTGTACTGACCTCCCTACACTGGCTTTCAGTCTATTTCAGGATCCAGTTTAAAATGTTATTACTTGTTTTTAACAGCATCAGTGCTCTGGCGCCCACCCTGCTGAACTGAACTTTTTTCTTGGAAGTTTTTCCATCCAGGTTTAGAAATAGAGGTGATAGAGCCTTTTTGGTGGTGGCCCCTGATCTTTGGAGCACCCCGACCTTTCACATGAGAGCTGTTACTCAGTCTTTTTAAAACACTGTTAAAAACCTACTTGGCTTACAGTTCTAGTTGAGCATGATCTCCTGGCTTTACATCCAGCTTTATATATTGTACAAGTACAGTGTGATTTCTAATCTATGTTTTATTTATGATGTGCTATTTTTACTTGAAGTTCATGTTTTGTTTGTATTCTTCTTTCATGTTCCTGGCACACTGTAAACCCGGACAAGTTCAGAGTATTCAAAACTTATTTGGAAACCAATCACCTCAAAACATTTTAGTCAACTTACTTATTTTTATTATGTTATGATGCAAAAACGATCTGTTATTCATACATGTTTTTGTCAGTTTTAAATGTATTGTACTTAAAACTATTTTTAATTTATTTTTTCAGTTCACCATACATAATAATTTTGATGAAGTATTTATTTTAAAAGTACTCTCAAACATTCAAAGAACACAAAGGTTCAACTGCAAAATTTAACATTTTTTATTAAGTAACAATAATTTTAAGTGTTCTAGTGGTAACATGACATGACTTCAGACACAGATTAGCCCTGCATCTGAAAATCTGTGAGAGTAATTATCACAAAGGAAAACCTGCACATGCACAGCACAAGAGAGCACCGCTGCACTCACAAACAGAACTCTAGGCGAAGGTAAAACAGCTCTTGATGGCTGTGGGTAAATATGGATGATAGTGTATATATCTGTTGGAGTGTATGTGTGGACAGAGGAGAACCAATAACTGAACATTCTGTAATGCTTAACATGTGGTCTGGTTGTGTAAATTACTTCGAGCCTAATGATCAACATCAAACTGAAAATGAGCCTGAAAAAATAAATATCGATATAATTTTTTTTAATCAAAATAAGAAATTATTTAAACATAAAATTTCACGAAGTCAATTTCCCTTCTTTATCAATTTCTTGTAGGAATTTTACAAATTTCAGCCAAGTACAGCTTTGGAGGGCAAGACACATGTATCTCATGTATCAAATGTAAACTGTTATGTAACATCCTTTCACAATGAGGCATTCAACATACTGTCAAGTTATGGAACTTTAAACCACAAACAGATTTGCTGGTAAACATGCATGCAAATCCAACTTACTCTGTTAGAAACAGTTCATCTTTGAGATTGAGAAGGCAGGGTTTCAGTCCTGTACCATCATCAAGACCCATTAGGATTTTGTGAATGATGATTAAAGTGTGAAGAGGTTTCCACCCAAATGCAATGCATACATCAATCCAAACACGATGCAAATGCATGATGAGAGAGAGAAAAAAGAAAGCCCTGCAGGAGAGTGCATCAACGAATGTAAAAATATCTGACCTGTTTGGTGGGCCTTCCCATAGCTCTGGGTCTGGTATCTCCACCAGACATGAAAGGTCAGATGACACTGACTACAGCAGCTTAAGCGAGGTTACCATATATTATATTTCTAACTTGAAAATATTTTTGTTGATATATCATGTTTTTTACATAGCCCTTTACACATTAGCAACACTAATTTCTTGCATAGACTGTGGCTGAGGATGACCCATTTGAGCCAATAGAGAGCCAGAGGGACCAAAGCTTTGAGCTGCCTGAAGAGCATTTACAGAAACAAAGGCAAAGTACTATGGTTAGAATAACAATAATCTTTACTCAATAAGTCATGTACTAAAACCAAATAGTCAAAGTCAATAAATTAGAATACTGTTGAAAAGAAAAATATTATATTGAAGAGAAGAAAAACTTGATTCACTACGTGAAATACATTACATAGATTAATTACACTCAGACTGATGTTTTCAAGCCTTTTTTTCTGGGAATGTGATGATTTTCTGCTTATAGTAATGAAACATGATTTTCAAGGTTAGAATATTATATCCAACCAATTAAAAAAAAACATTTTAACAAAGAAATGTGGCCTTGATGAAAAATATATTTAATACCTGCTCAAAGGTTGCTATTTTCAAAAGTCACTTTTAATCTGAAAACAAGCCTCATTGGAACACATATTCTAATTTATTGAATATGACTGCACCATTGTTATCTAATGGTTTTCATTGTATAAGTATTACAACTAATTGTATAGGTTTTTGCTTCATGATTATTAACCTAATTAAAGAATCGTATTATTTCTGGGCTGAAGATGATTCTGCTATAGACAGGGATACTACTCAAGAGGCAGACCTAGATGCCCCTCAATCAGAGATTGATTATTTCACCAGGCCCAATTATTTCACCTCTTTATTTTCATCCTCAACAGAAGGCAGGCAAGCCTGCAGTAAAAAAAGCATTTACCCATAAAGCTGGTACAACAAGAAAGTGGCCGTCATACAATGACAAAAATCAAGCACTTTTCTGCTTTGTTTGCACAGTTATGCTAATACTAATGACAGTAGTTCCTTCATTACTGGCGTGACCACCTTCACACACATACATGTGGAAATTAAAGAGCATGAGCATGATAATCATAAAGTCTGTGCTGAGGCATTCTTCTTTCAGTCCTCCAAGAATACAATTAAAGACCTCCTTATTGGACCTCAGATGTCACTTCACAGGCAGCAAGTACGCAGGAGGCGACAGGTTCTGGGACGCAGCATGGATGTTGTAAAACTGATTGATAAAAGGGGTTTCAGCTTCAGAGGCAAACAGGCAGAGGCAGCCAACACACTGGATGATGACACTCTGAATCATGGGAATATTTTAGAGATGATTAATTTGCTGGGGAAATATGATGTTTTCCTCAAGGAGCACCTTACAGTCAGCATAGAAAACAGCAAGCGGAGCAACCAAACTGAATCTAAAAGAGGAAGAGGTGACCTCACCACATTGCTGTCAAAAACAACAGTTGAGTACATTATAAGTACAATCCAATCCCTAATGAAAAACATTATTGCAACAGAAATCTGTGAGACTGGTATGTACTCTATTCAAATCAACACCACACCAGACATCACGTCCCAAGAGCAGAGCTCTGTTGTGATACGCAGTGTGACGGATGTCATTTATGAGCGACTTGTGGCAGTGATCAGATGCGAAGAATCCACCGGTCAGTACTTTGTCCAACTGGGAAGTAAGGTGCTGGATGGCATGAATCTGGATTTGAAGCAGTGTATTGGAAGTTCTACAGATGGTGCCTCCAACATGCAGGGCCAGTATAATGGCTTGTCTGCCATTTTGAACGAAAAGTGCCCCAATCACCCTCATGTGTGGTGCTACGCACACATACTATACCTTGTGCTTTCAGACACAACAGAATGTGTTTGGCTCTCTGCTAAATAGCATTGCAGTTTTCATTAGAGAGTCCTACCAGAGGACGAGCATTTGGGAAAAGCAGATCAAGGATCTAAATCATAGACGTCTTGCCTCAATAGGACAAACCCGCTGGTGGTCAAAAGATGTTGCTTTGTCAAAAGTATTTGGCTCTTTTGGAAAGCCAGAAAGTGACATATATGTTGATGTCCTCCACACTCCTTCTGCTATCAAAGAGTTGAAGACCATCAGCACCACTGCACGTGTCAATGCAATGGGATACATCACCCAGCTCCTGAAGTATGAAACTGTACTTACAGCCCAGATTTTCCTGAGAATTTTCCATATTACAACACCAGTCTCAAAGATGGTTGTGGCTGCAGAAACACAGCTGACAAAAATGAGCAGAGACTTTCAGGAAGTCAAAACAGCAGCTGACATATTTGTCCACCGGGCCAACAGCAACCTAAATGATGAGAATGAGCTGGAGTTTGAACCCTGTCTGCCCCAATAACATGGTAGAAAGAAGAAATCCATGCCAGGTGAGATGTGCCGAGACGAGGCTGTAAGTGATGTTATCACCTCATACTGTATGAGATTGATGTCCATAACCAAATCATGGCTTAAGATCGTTGGCTTAAGATACCGTGCCAGAGAACCCAGTTCTACCAAAGGGGTTCATAGAGTTTCCTAAAAAAAACCATCACCTCCATTTCTCTCTTGTTGAAGTTTAGGATGTTTAGAGCCATCCATACCTTAATATCATCTGGGCACTTCAAATGACCAACAATCCCCTGACCTGATCCTTATCTGAGTTTGCTATTTCTCAAAGCACACTAGAGAAAGTGTGAAACCGTAAAGCTGGCAAAAAGAGACGAAAATATAGAAAAAATAAACCACACATCAATTTTGAATTCTACAAAAATGCACTTTACTGGTACAACAGTTAAATAAAAATAGACATGAAAATCCTACATCATCTGATTAACAATAACCAGTCTGATTCTGTTTTCATCCACTGACAAACTATTCAGTCCCTCCAAAAACCTACCAACTGCATTTCTTTCAACAAAGAAGCGTGGTGACTATGTTTCTTTCTACAAGAACAAAGTTTGTAATATCAGAGGTAATATAGTAATTTATCTAGCACTGCCTGAAATTAAAGGAAATGCAATCCACAGGCAATTAAGAAATCCTTTAGGATGAAAGTTTTGTTTGCTAGCGATCTAGCATTCACCAGGACAATCCTGGCAAGAGCCCACAGGTCAGTGGGGTCAGCTGTCAGAGGAACCCAACACAGGGCTGCAGAGTTTGTGGATTCACACTGTATCAGCGGGGACCCGGAGAGCATATTCCAGCCACAACTGTATATCACTTTGTCGTTTGCTAAATTTGTACTTAATTTTTAAAAATTTACACTTTAGACTTGTACTTTAATTAATAAAAATTGTTCATTCACCATGTTTCTGGTTTTCACAGAAAATATTTAAGTTTTTCCTGCTTGAATTTGATGTTTTTGTGTGATTTTTGGTCCAATGTGTTAATACAGTGTGCCAAAATGGAAAAGAAAAAGATACCTGTACAGTCACGTGTGATTGTGCTGAATAAAATGATATCAATATAATAGAAATATAAAGGTAAAGTCAAAAGTAGTCAAAAATGGGCAATTATACCCCCGACACTAGAGAGTTAAGAAATAGTCAAAAACAGAGAGAAAAAACATGCTTTTTCATTGTCAAATGTCTTATGACTTTTATCTATTAGTCCCTGTCATCGAGTTTCTTGAGTGTGTTAAATGATTTAAAAATATTTAGATTTGAAAATATGTAGATTTGAAAAAACAATGCAGAAACAGTTAAAAAAAATCATTATTTACATCAAAATAATAGATGAAACTTCTACACAAAGTTGACTAAACTATTTATGTAATCAAGAGTTAAATAACATGCAGTTCATTTGTAATTCAACTGAATGCATTTTTATTATGTAGTACTGAGATACTGCTTTTTAATTCTAAGTTTGTTATTTCTGATGGTTTTGCTCCTCAAAGTGAGCGCTGACAGACGACAGTAAACAGATAACACAGGAAGCATGAGGTGTGAGGATTTCTCAGGCAGCTTTTGTTTCACAGGAACAAGGAAATTAAACAAACCGTTCAAAACAGCTGATTAATTAAAGCATAGGTGTTGATGGGTGCACTTGACTTCATATTTAGAGCAAACATCTTGTGAATTTAAGGAGTGGCACAGTTGTGTTTTTCTTCAAGGTATTTGACCCACATACTGCAGATGTTAATTACTGCACTCATCTGTCAAGCCTTTTCTTTTTAGAGCATTTAAGAAGAACTGTGAGGAGAAGCCATAAACACGCAATATATACAGTAAATATTTGATCTATTATTAAAAAAGTGTTTGAGTGAAAAGCGGGCTAACGGGTGAGGAGCAACCAATTACTGTACTTCATTTTAGTTAATTAAAAAATCACTAACGTGGTCATTTTCTTGATTTGATATGACAGATGATGATTGTTGCTGATCTGTTGATCTGTGGTGGCCAAGGGCGGAGGCCCTGGTGGACCGATCCCCTGCTTTCGAGACTGGCTATTTGGGACATGGAATGTCACCTCTCTGGTGAGGAAGGATACTGACCTAGTGTGTGAGGTTGAGAGATACCGGTAGATATAGATGGGCTCATCTCAACGCATGGCCTCAGCTCTGGAACCAGTCTCCTGGAGAGGGGCCGGACTCTGTTCCAGTCTGGAGTTGCCCTCGGTGAGAGGCGGCGAGCTGGGGTGGGTATTCTTGTATTCCCTCGGCTTACTGCCTATACGTTAGAGTTCCCACTGGTAGACGAGAGGGTTGCTTCCCTGCACCTTCAGGCCAGGGAACAGGTTATGATTGTTGTTCGCACTTATACACCAAATGACAGTCCAAAGTCCAGAGTCCCCACCCTTCTTTGAGTCGCTCGGCAGTGGCTCAAGGGTGCCCCATCCTGCGACTCCATCGTCCTACTGGGAGACTTCAACACTCGCGTGGGCACTGACAGTGAGACCTGGAGGGGCGTGATTTGGAGGAACAGCCTGGCTGATCTTAACCCAAATGGTGATTTGTTATTGGACTTCTGTGCAAACCACAGTTTGTCCAAATCAAACACCATTTTCAAACATAAGGATCTCCACACATGATCCTACACACAAATTTTTGTATTATATCCTCTTGCTGCTGTCTTCCAGATTCTTTGTGTACATATTCTGATTCATAGTGTATATATTACATATTATTTATCAATGCAAAGTGCACGTGTTACCAGGACACCCTAGGTGGCAGGTCGATTTTGTAATCGTATCATCAGATCTGTGGCCATATGTTCTGGACACTCGGGTGAAGAGACGAGATGAACTATCAACTGATCACCAACTGGTGGTGAGTTGAATCAGGTGGCAGGGGAGAATGCTGAACAGACCTGGCACACCTAAATGTGTTGTGAGGTTGCGTTGGGAACGCCTGGCACAGGCCTCAGTTTGCAGGATCTTCAACATCCACCTCCGGCAGAGCTTCGGCAGCATTCTGTGGGAGGTTGAGGACACTGAGTCTGAATGGCCCATGTTCTGTACCTCCATTGCTGAGGCTGCTGCTCAGAGCGGTGGCTGCAAGGTAGTTGGTGCCTGTTGTGGTAATCCCCGAAACAGATGGTGGTCACTGGAGGTGAAGGGAGCCATTAAGCTGAAGAACAAGTCCTATCAAGCTTGGTTAGCCTGTGGGACTCTGGAGGCAGCTGATGGATACAAGCAGGCCAAGCGCAACATGGCTCGAGTGGTAGCCGAAGCAAAAACTTGTGTATGAGAGGAGTTCAGTGAGGTCACAGAAAATGACTTTTGGACAGCCTCGAAGCAATTCTGGCAAACCGTCAGGTGACTCAGGAGGGGAAAGTGGTTCTCTACTCACACAGTCTACAGTGCAGTGTGCTCTAACTATCGGAGGATCACACTCCTCAGCCTCCCTGGTAAGGTCTATGCCAGGGTGCTGGAAAGGAGGGTCTATCCATTTGTCGAACCTCGGATTAAAGAGTAACAATGCAGTTTTCGTCCTGGTTGCGGGACACTGGACCAGCTCGTCATCCACTCAAGGATATTCGAGTGTCCGTGGGACATCCAGTCTACATGTGTATTGTGGATTTGAAGAAGGCATTTGACCGCGTCCTTTGGGGTATCCTGTGGGGGGTGCTGCAGTAGTATGGGGTGTCTCGCCCATTGTTGTGTCCCTGTACAATCGCAGTGGGAGCTTGCTCCATATTGCCGACGATAAGTCAGACTCATTTCCTGTGGGTGTTGGACTTCGCAGGGCTGCCCTTTGTCACTGATTTCTAGGCGTAGCCAAGTCACGGACGGCTTCTTCCTTGGTGGCCTCAGAATCTCATCTCTGCTTTTTATGGATGATGTGGTCCTGTTGACTTCATCAGATGGAGGCCTCTAGCTCGCAGTGGAACGGTTTGCAGCCAAGGGTGAAGTGGCTGGTATGAGAATTAGCACCTCTAAATCTGAGGCCATGGTCCTCAGCCAGAAAAGTGTGAGGTGCCCACTCCGGCTCAGGGACGAGTTGCTGCCCCAGGTGGAGTTCAAACATCTTGGGGTCTTGTTCACAAGTGACAGGAGCAGGAGATTGACAGACAGATTGGGGCTGCATCTGCAGTAATGTGGACGCTGCACTGGTCTGTCGTGGTAAAGAGGGAGCTGAGCATGAAAGCAAATCTGTCGATTTACTGGTCAATCTACACACCTACCCTCACCTATAGTCATGAGCTTTGGGTAGTGACCGAAAGAATGAGATCACGAATACAAGCTTTTTCCTAAATGAGCTTCCTCAGAAGGGTGGCTGGCCTCTCCCCTAGAGACAGAATGAGGAGTGCAGCCATTTGGGAGTGGCTCAAAATAGAGCCACTGCTCCTTCACAGTGAAAGGAGCCAGTTGAGATGGTTCGGTCACCTGACTAGGATGCCTCTTGGGCGCCTCTTGGGTGAGGTGTTCCAGGTATGTCCTACAGGAAGGAGGCCCCCATGGCAGACCCAGGACACACTGGAGAGATTATATCTTTCAACTTGCCTGGGAACGCCTTGGAGGTCTCCCCAGATGAGCTGGTGGGGGTGGCTGAGGAAAGGGAGGTCTGGGCTTCTCTGTTTAGGCTGCTGCCCCCACGACCCGGCCCCAGACAAGCGGAAGAAAATGGATGGATGGATTTACATTTGTGTATGCTAGAGTAGCTTTGCGTGGGGGTGGTATGTGTATTATGTAAGCTTGGGTCCTCTCCCAGAGGTCTAGGATTTTGAGGGTTTGGTGCACTATCTTAGCTGTTTCTAGAACTGCATTCTTCTAAACAGAGATCTCTGATGTTATGCCTGGAATTTGCTGGAGCCAGTCTTCCAGTTTCAGGGTTACAACCTCTAATGGTCCTATTACCACTGGGACCAGTTTGGATTTGACTTTCCATGTCTGCTCAAGTTATTCCTTCAGCCTCTGGTACTTTTCTGTTTTCTTGTGCTCTGTTTCTGATTTTGCTAGTCACTGAGATTGCCACATCTATCACAACTGCAGTCAACTGTGTCTCCACCACCTTCAGTGGCATCTGCCATAGGGAGATGAGGACTTCTAATTCATATATGGCAACGATGTTCCTATCACTATCCCAGCCATTTGGTTGTGCCTCTCAGTGTATGCTTTGCCAGCTTGCATCTTACATCCTGCTACAATGTGTGTTGAATAGTCTCTGGGGCACCTTTGCACACCCTGTAACTTAGGTCCTATTGGCTGTGGCAGACTCTTGCGATTATGGTTATGGTGCTTAGGGTAGGTTCTTGTGCTGCAACGATCAAATATGTATTAATCTATATCTTGATATAGTCATGCATGCTCTATGTTTTCTCCTGGATTGTGACTCTGACACTCACCAATCCTCCTTATTTTTCTTGCTTGTACAATGCACTGGACTTTCAGAAGAAGCATCTGTGCATGGTAATGACTTTTTGTGTCTTGGCATCAGAGGCATCTATGTCCTCTTGTGGCCATAAAAATATCTATAAACCATAAACAGTTAATGCAAAGATTTTGATAACTCTGTATAATACAGCCTGTGACTAAGGCCATAAATACCCTGCAATTGCATGTTATTAGGCCTAATTACAGGTACTTCATATGCATATGAACTTGAGTAACATTCCATTTGTAATCCAAAGGGTTTAATATGATGTCAGCCCACCCATTGGAGCTATAACAGCTTCAACTCTTCTGGGAAGACTTTCCACAAGGTTTAGAAGTGTGTTTATGGGGATTTTTGAATATTCTTCCAGAATCCCATTTGTGAGGTCTTACACTGATGAACATACCATAATCCTACCAAACTTTACATTTGGCACAGTGCGGTCAGACAAGTACTGTTCTTGAGCAAATATGAAGGCCACATAAATTTTGATGGTCTGTAGCGACTGACTATGCAGAAAACTGGCAACCTCTGCGCTCTGTTAGGCTTATCTCCAACCTTCCTTTTATTTCAAAAATTCTAGAAAGAGTAGTTGTACAACAGCTAATGGATCATCTGCATAGGAACGGTTTGTTTCAAGAGTTTCAGTCAGGATTCAGAATTCATCACAGTATAGAAACAGCATTCGTGAAGGTTACAAATGAGCTCCTTGTGGCGTCTGGCAGTGGACTCGTATCTGCTTGTCCTGCTAGACCTCACTGCAACATTCAATACTCCTGACCATAATATTTTATTACAGAGATTAGAGCATGTTGTAGTCATTAATGATACTGCGCTGCGCGTGGTCTATCTAATAGACTCCAATTTGTTCATGTAAATGGGGAGTCTTTGCAACACTAAGGTTAATCATGGAGTTTCACAGGATTCTGTTTAAGATCAATTCTATTTACACTATACGCGCTTCCCTTAGGCAGTATTATTAGAAAGCATTGCATACATTTTCATTATTTTGCAGATGATACTCAGCTTTATCTATCCATGAAGCCAGATGACATACACAATTAGTTAAACTGCAGGAATGTCTTAAAGATATAAATACTTGGATGACCTCTAATTTCCTGCTTCTAAATTCAGATCAAACTAAAGTTATTGTACTCAGCCCTACAAACCTAAGAAACATGGTGTCGAACCAGATACTAGTATTACCCAGGCCTCCAGTGCCATTGTGAGGACCCTTGGAGATATTTTTCATTAGGATATGTCCTACAATGCCCATATCAAACAAATATGTAAAACTGTTTTCTTGCATTTGTGCAATATCTATACAACTAGAAACATATGGCCTCAGAGTGATGCTGATAAACCTAATTCATGCATTTATTATTTCTAGGCTGATTGTAATTCATTATTATCAGGCTGTCCTAAAATCTCTCTGAAAAGCCTTCAGCTGATACAAAATACTGAAGATATGGTATCAATGGGGACTAGAAAGAGAGAGTATATTTATCCCGTATTGACTTCTCTTTATTGGCTCCCACTTAAATCCAGAATTTAATTTAAAATTCTTCTCCCCACATAACTGAATATTCAGGCACCATCTTATCTTAAAGACCTCACAGCCCAATAGAGCATTTTGCTTTCAGACTTTCAGGCTTACTTGTGGTTCCTAGGATACTTCAGAGTAGAATGGGAGGCAGAGCCTTCAGCTTTCAGGCCCCTCTTCTGTGGAACCAGCTCCCAGCTTGGATTCAGGAGACAGACACCCTCTCTATTTTTAAGATTAGGCTTAAAACTTTCCTTTATGATCAAGCTTATAGTTAGGGCTGGATCAGATGACCCTGAATTCTCTCGTTACGCTGCAATAGCTTTAGCCTGCTGGGGGTGTTACTTTTTATTTGTTGTGATTTGGCATTGTATAAATAAAATTGAAACTGATATTTAGCAAATGTGCCTCAGCAGTGGCTGACCCCTCTCTGATCTCCTCTCTACTTGTTGCACAGGGGTCATCTTATCAAGGTACCATCCTGGAATTCCCTGAGCTCCTGGGAGCGACTCATTCTTTCACAAATGTTTGTTGAAGCAGCCTGCATGCCTAGGTGCTTGATTTTATACACCTGTAGTCTGTGCATTTATTACTTACTGGACTACAGTAATTCATTATTGTCTGGTCGCCCTAAAAGCTCCCTGAAAATACTTCAGTTAATCCAGAATACTGCAGCGAGAATACTAACAGTGTAGAAAGAGAGAATATATTTCTCTTCTCTCCACTGGCTCCCTGTTAATTTAAAATCATTCTCCTCACATCAAATCTGGTGTCATATCATCATCAGTCATATCTTAAAGACCTCATAGTACCATATTATCCAAACTCAGCATTTTGCGCTCAGACTGCAGGCTTACTTGTGGTTCTCTGAGATCTCAAAAGTAGAATGCGAGGCAGAGCCTTCAGTTATCAGGTCCATCTACTATCAAACCAGCTCCTAGTTTGGATTCTGGAGACAGACACTTTTTCTACTTTTCAGATTAGAAGAGAACTTAAAATGTCCTTTTTGATAAAGCTTATATTTAGGGCTGGGACAGGTGACCCTGGACCCTCCCATAGTTACGTTGCAAGAGGTCTAGGCTGCTGGGGGCTTCCCATGATGCACTGAGTGTTTCCTCTTCGCTCATCTATTTTCACTCTCTGTGTTTATACACCACTCTGCATTTAATCCATCTATTTTCTTCAGCTTATCCTTGTCAAGGTCATTAGTCATTAGTTCACCCCAACCGGTTGTGGCAGATGACTGCCCTTCCCTGAGCCTGGTTCTGCCAGAGGTTTTTGTTAAAAGGGAGTTTTTCTTTCCAACAAAACTTTGTCTTATCATGAATCATTCCTAAAGGCAAATTCAGCTGACAGGTCAACTACATTAGTTTGAAAAACAGTGATTTATTTCCACTAGGCAACATTGTGAAACCAGTCTCAGAAAGACTGCAGGGAAGACAAATTGCTGACATATGATTCCTCGTGACTGAATTTGTTGTTAGATGGAAGTTATTGAGGGTATGTCGCTTTTCACTGCAACTCTGCATCACTTTGTGCTAAAGGTAAGGTGCCATAAAAATGTAATCCACATGTATATTTAATCTGATTATAAACATGTAGCAACAAGAACATTTAAAATTTGGCCTTCATTTTGTTGTCAACTAAAACCTATAAATGTTTAATGAGCAAATCTTACTGAGATGTCAGGCAAAATGTTGATAAAATCTTGTCAATGTGATTGACAGAAAGGCAAACATGTGATCACCCTCCAAAATACTTTAAATCCTTTTTGTAGTTTCTGCTGTGGGAGGTAAAGACACGCAAATCACAGTTTGGTCTGTCAGCAATAAAGGTCTTTTCTTTTTAAATACAATCTCAGCTAAATCTAATATAGTTAATAATAATCTTTTTTAGCCAGCAATGCTTAAAGAATTCTTTCATATACATGCATAAAATATACACCAGCAACAGTTAGTTTCAAAACAGACCATTTTTGTTTTTTTGTTTTTTTATACACATCTTCAGTTGGTATACCTAACTGGATATATTAAAACACTTCTATTTATGCATGTTGTACAGTGCATATATTCCTCATCAGATGCTGAATAAAAAAACAAAGCAAACATGTTAAATGCTGTAAGGCTCAGTTTCCCCCAGTTTTTTCTTTTCTTGGTATATGTAGTATGATTAGTTAAATAAACTTTTCGACATAACCTTATAAGTTGTGGTACTTGCATGTGTTTTATATATATAATTCTTGTTAATTTGGTAAGGTAATAAAATATACCAGCAGCAGAGTCCCATGGAGCTGTGTATGTGAGCCTTTACCAACCTGTTTTCAGGAATGCATTATATATATAATTTTAATCCCTTCCTGCTAATGACGTTGGGAAGGTAGCATTGAAGTTGGTACCTTCTACTATCTGAGGAGAATAAACATCCTGCTGAGTGATACTTTAAAGACAACTTGTCAGTTTCATTCTCAGATTTGCACATTGATCTTAATCTTTTCCATATTGACATTCACACCTGCATTCTTGTAAAAAGCACTGTTCCGTGCCACTGGGTGTGTACTGTCAGCACTTCACACTCTAAAGTTGGTGATCAGCAGTCACAATGACTCAAACACTGATGTGGGAAAACAAATCAGCATAATTTTATCCATCCATATCTCTATCCGCTATATATATATATAGATAAAGATATAATTTACAATAGTAATCGGATGTACACGGATCTCTTAGAGGCCGGACCCTTGCTTTGTGCAATTTGGGGCAAAACTGCTCACAGAACAGTAAAAAGGACGATAATACTATGATGTGCTCCTTCTTGACTTGTTTGTGAGCTTAAATAGCATCAACGGCAGCATCAATTCCTGATGTTACTTACTGTCCAGCTTCAATCCAAGATCAAAGTAAAACTTTGCATAACAAGTTTGATAACAAGGAAAAAAGTTTCTGTAGGTGTTTCCTGCATATTCCAGATAGCCAAAGCAGTATCTATATTCAGCTTCTCCAAAGGAAGGCTGTGCTTCTGTCACTCATGTCCTTTTTGTTAGTTTGTCAATATCCTATTAAATATTATGCAGTGAACTCCGAATGATCTAATAACACACCTAGATCTATATTTGTATCTAAATTTAAATACATTTGAATTCTTGTGTCTGGTTTGCTCATAATTCACCTGCTGCAGAATATCTCGTACATGAGGGAGTGGCTACATGATGAGTCATACCTGTACCGCTATATAGTGGATCCAAGCAGAAAGCATTCATTTACTATTTCCATCATGGAGGATCAAAGAGATTCACCAAAGTAAGTATAATCTATAACAGAATGTCATTTTTATATTATAACTTCCAGCTATTACAAAACCTAATAAGACAACACTTTGTTCTCATCTACACTGTTTACATGCCTTTCTGCCTCAGACTCTGACATTTTGTCTCTTCATTCAGGAGGCCGTGGGACATATGTCAAGAGGTCCCAATCATTGAAGATGAACAGACACCATGGAAAATGATCAAATTGCTAAAGATCATCTCTTCGATTGCTGTAGCTATTTTTGTGTTTGGATTTGCGCTATGTAGCAAGGTTTGTTCTTTTTATTACATTTGTTAAAATATGTGATATTTATAGTGTATTTATGACTGCAGCTGCTGTTTAACACTGACTGTAGGACCATTGTAAGACTGAGTTGACAGAAATAGGATTCTTGTACACTTTTTTGTTTTTGACATATTAGCAGCTCTAGATTAGTTAGTTTAAATTTGGTATGATAACAGATAAATACTAATACTAAGAAATAATCACTCAGAGCAGCTGCTGGTTTTAGCTTGCCTAAACAGTGCACTAATACTTATCCTAACACATATTCAGAGATTTCTTTTCCTCTCTTACAGACTTCTTTTCTCCTCCTGATCACGTTGTCCAATGAAGGCACAAAGACTCTCTCTGCTGAGCACAAACCTGTTGCATTGCTGTGTATCGCCTGCTCTCTCATCATGTCCAGTGTCTTTCTGTTCCTCAAAAGCATTTGGAAAGCATGTTATAAGACATCAAAGCCGCCCAGAAAAACAACTGTAGCTCTAGTAAGCCAACTTTGACTGATGCTAAAAACCAAAAGTGTGAACATCTTAACCTTTTTTCTCATCATGTTTTCAAAGTTAATCATCTTCTGCTTCTTCTTTAGGTTCTGTTCTTTGAGTTTCTGGCAGCTGTGGGAGCAGCAATTCTCACCATTGTGGCGATGCCACACTTGGACATTGTGACCAACGTGACAATACTGAATGGAGTAGCTGTCCTCTCTGCGATCCTACAGCTGGTTGCCCAGTGTACTGCCAAACAGAGGAACTGCTTCCTGCTGCCATCCACCATTGGGTTCATCCTCATTTTGATTGGTTACATCCTGTTTCTTCTCTTATACATCATGAAGAATCCTTCTGATATGAAAATGGCCATCTGGGTGGGGCTAGCTGTTGGAGGGTCTGTTTTGGTATCTTTCAACTGGTGGGAAAACTACTTCAGAATAATCTCACAGAACAGCAGCTCCACCTTTCTCAAGAACCTGTGCAAAGACATAACCAAATGCCAGAACCTGCTGCACATCCTCTCCAGCCTCCTCAGGATCGTGGTGACCGCCTGTGTAATTGTGGCCTATGTCCCTCTAGCCAAAATGGACTGGGACTTTCTGACCTCAGACCGTGAGACAAAGATTATAGCCATCATCATTGGAGTCCAGCTGATCTCCTCAGCACTCTGCCACTGGTTTGGCTTGGCAGCCTGCAAGATGCACGCCCTGCGACGATGCTTCCTCCTGCCTCTGTACCTGGCCTCTCTGGCTGTCATGGCTCTGCTTGTCATTCCAGTCATTGTTTACTATCAGGACTACAGAACAAGCCTGAATGGGACTGCAAACATCTACTTTACAGACTACTGTGAGGTAGTCGTGGATGGAAGAAACCAAAGCTTGAAAGGCAATGTGTTTCCAGATCTGGTGCTGGATGTTACACACACTCTGTGCTTCCTGGACATGTCCAAGGCAGCTGACATTGGTATACTTACAGGTAATAAAGAAGGACTATTATAAATTATAGTAATTTGTTGTTTAAAGTGAAATCACTGGACCAGCACATTTAGTGTTTGTGTGCATGCAGGCCCAACTCCTAGTTAGTCAAGGTTAACTCCCTTTTAAACTTGCATGTAATATGGTGGAGACAAAGTTAGAGTCCTCATGATGAATATGATTTTCTTTACCTTCCTTCAGGTTCAGCAGTGTCCTGGTGGATTGGTCTTGTGCTGGTAACCCTACATCTCTGGAAGCTCAATGTGTACCGCATCCAGAGAACTCAAGATCTGTTCACCAGGAGGCTGTATGAGGGAGCTTTTATCGAGCAGTCCCTGCTCCTCAACACCCGCTTTGATATCGATACCAAAGAACAGATAAAAAAGTAAGTGTGCGTGCCACTGTGCTTTTATTTTATTACCTTGGTTCATTAAGGTGTTTGGACATGGGCTTTCTCTAGGTTGTTACTAGATTATCCAGGCAAATCTTTTTTACAATGATGCTGTCTAATCTTCAAATTTGCAAATATTTTTATGCCAAGACTCAGGGATTTTGAACGGGTGATGGTGTATCTATGTGCGACCATGTGGCATGAGACCTACGATGAGATGATGAACATTATAATATCAATATTCAGGTGAGTCCCACTGATTCTATCGAAGAATTATTTAATCTTTCTATTCCTCTACCTTCAGTGTCTCGTGAGTTTCTACTATGTTTCAGACTTTCTCTGTTCACATGGAAACTTAAACATAAATTTAGTTATTCCTTAAAACATTTTAAAGTATTATCAACAAAGAGTGTTTGAGATCTGAAATTCAGTTAAAGAACAGCTGTAGGGACTAATATCTATGTTAGACACAAGAACAGTTTGCAGAGGACTTTGGCCCAGCCAGTTTACATTAGTGTACTCTTGACAACTCCCAGATTAGATTCCATGATGTGGATTTCCTCATACTTCCTCTTTATGCTTGATCCCTGCAGAATGGACAAGTACAGACCAAAGGAAAACCCAAAGATCAACGATTTCACCTTTGAAGCTCATATCTACTTTGATGACGCCTTCATAGATGTTGAGGGGCGTCGCCATCTGAATGAATATGCCGAGAACCTTGTGACAACCATTAAAGAAGTTTATGTGTATGTTTACATACTGTCTGCTGTTGGTGCATTCAAGTCCAGCACTGACCTGACACTACAAATACTAACAAAGTGTTGTCTCACTCTCTGCCATCAGCATATTCAGGAACATTGATGAAAAGTTCTTCAGAAAGCAGCAGCAAGTCCCCAATCAGAAGATCATAGAGACACCATATGGAGGTCGTCTTGTCATCACCATGCCTCAAGGAAACAACATGGTGGTTCACTTCAAGGACAAAGAACGCATCCGCCACAAAAAGAGATGGTCTCAGGTAGGAAAATAACAAACTGCAGCCTCCAGACATGTAATGTGGATCATCCGAACTCTTGAGTTGTGAAAAATCATTGGTCCACTGATTGGTATGCTTTTTTTTGCAGATCATGTATCTTTACTATCTTCTGGGCTGGAAACTCATGGCCAAATATTACACTCGCTTGCAGAAGGGAGAGGATGAGACAGAGCTAATGAAACAGGCCAAGGTAAGATGGAAGAGGTTTGCTCAAACATGGATGCACCCATTTCTCATGGTACATAAAAGACGACCACAGCATCAGTGTGAAACAAGTTAAACTGTATTTGGTTCTTCAGAAAGAGAAGCACAACACCTACATCCTGGCTTTGGACGGGGACACAGACTTCCAGCCATCTGCTGTGATGCTGCTCATCGACCGTCTGAGAATGTACCCTCGTGTTGGGGCAGCATGTGGCAGGATTCACCCCACTGGATCAGGTTTGTACATAGTAACAAAATTTAAAAAAAAAAACAGATGAGAAAGTAAGACATTTTAGAACCACTTCAAAAAGTTGGGTTGGAAGAAATATTAATTTCCGAATGGCCACCATCAGTCCAGCAATGGATTATCAATACCCAAATTTGTTCATTCAGAAAATTAATACAAAATCACACATTCAGGGTTAAACAGTGACAAAGGACATCTTGCAGCATTTAAATAAACAAAGTGATCGAAATAAAATGTACGGGTGCACAATCTCATGCATGTAACTAGCTTACCTAGCATGAGCACCAAGATACCTTCTTAGCATAGAAAGTTATTTGACACAGAACAGTCATGTCCACACTGATGCTTTATTCTGCAATGCTTAATACTGAGCACACAATGCCATGGCACTACATTCAGTAGTTATACTAATGAAAATCTTTGTCAAAGCATTATAAGGATCTCTTTCTCTTGCTTTTTTTTTTAAAGTCACTGCCCTGTTATGTGAAAGCTGGAACTTATTTAAAAAATATCATGTATTCATGTAGTTTCAGTGATTATTCCAAGCTTTCAACTGTACTTTACAGGTTACTTATTTACAGACATTTCATATTTGCTCAGGGTATTATGATTCTTGGAGAATCATAATGTTGAACCTTTCCTTAAAACACCTGATATAAATATTTGCTTGCTGCCAGTAAAGTAGAGGATGTACACACTGAACAAGCTGACTAATGAAAATGACAGCATGAAACAATTATTTAACCACACTGCTAATGTTTGTAAACAAAAAGAAATCAAAATGTAAACATGAAATGATGATTGCTGAGTTCTGTCAGTGAACGGCGCATTTACACACAGAGAGGAGCGGGATTGCACAACAATGCTGTACAGTGTATCACAAAAGTGAGTCCACCCCTAAGAGACTACACCCGTAAATGACCACATTGAGCACTGCTTGTCATTTTCCCTCCAAAATGTCATGTGACTCGTTAAGTGTTCTTAGGTCTCAGGTGTGCATAGGGAGCAGGTGTGTTCAGTTTTGTAGTACAGCTCTCACACTCTCTCATACTGGTCACTGAAAGCTCCAACATGGCACCT